>JAVKPL010012623.1:0-64220 GCA_032173675.1 Gastrolobium villosum | reverse complement strand
TATACTCCTTTTACAACTTGTTACTTATGGTGCCATAACCTTTAATTCACAATACTTTAAGCTCTTCATGGCTTACGGTTACACTTTCACCAATTTATAGGTAATATATGACCATATGACAATTTTTCTGTCTCACTTCATCTCATTCTCATCTTTATCTATCTTTCTGACCCAATGTCGTTCCCAAAGTCTCTAGTCGTTTCCATACTAGGCTCTAACCGTTATCATGTACATTCACTAGTTATTCCTGGAGTATTTCCAAGTCACACTTTCTTTAGTACTTTAACTCTTTTCGTTTTCCGTGCTATTTCAACAATACCCTACATCTCTTTTGTACCAGTGTTTTTCACTGATGTTACTAACCTTACCATCTCGTTGTTTTCTTGGCTTTCACCTAAGCACATACTTTCTAGTTTCGAAGGCACTTTGTCGTATCCTATAATTCTAACTCATACTAAATTCTATACTCATATACTTTACTTTTCCTTGTCACGTGTCTACACCTCTTCTTAGGTACTCCCAGCTATATATTCCTCTTTGTGATACGAAACTAACAATACTCATAATCCTTTATATCTTCGATTAGCCCTTTAAGGTCTTTTAACCACAAACACACTACTGAATTTTTCCATCTACAAACCATATTCATAATTTACACTCACTGTTACTCTCTTCATTAACTTAACCATCTCAACTTTATCTACTCAGTCAGCTCAACTCCATACTCAGACCTCTCCCAGCCTAACCACAACACTCATCAATGACCTCCATATCGAGGCCTCATGCTTAATATTTTTACTCACTAACTGTTTTTATCTTTTCATTCCATTCCGATGTTGCAATTTAACCATACGTTCCACTTATTCATACCACTTTTTCGTAATCATCGTCACTTAATCATGGTTGTCCCGCTTAAAATAATATACCATTATCCTCACATATAAATCTCCTCATATTGGTAATCTCTAAGACAATCACTTTATCACCTGGCACTACTTTCATCCTTAAATAAATTTCAGACATTTTATCAATACTGTGTATCTCCAAAGGATGTATCTCCCTCACTTAGCATGTATCGCATACCGTGTTCCAAGTCACTCCATCAAGTTATCAACACTTATTTAATCATCATAATTTACGTTACTGATCCTTATTAAATACTTTCACCTAATTCCATAACAACTAACTTCTCATGAAAGGCCATCAGGCCACCATCCTAACTACACCTCTATTCCTCATTAGTCCCTTCTAACACAACCTTCACTCAATTCATCAATATTAACACGTTGCTATTTGTATCATAAGGCAATAATTCCAACTAACTTGGTACCTCCCTTAGAGACAAAAATTATTTCACCAGGCTTACTTTACACATCATAGTGCACTTCAACGTCACACTTCGAAACTCTTACACCCTATGCCTCACATCTTACATCCAAACTTGACATACTATTGTCCACTTACAATTACATGACCTCACATTTTACGTTAATCACATGGAAAAACTCTCCCAATACGGTGGGTAACAACATTCACAGGTTTAACCCCTCGAGCTCTTGCTGTCCTAAGGGCCCCAGATGTAATGACCCACCGATCAGAGAATCCACCCATATGATCCATGCCATAATAATATCTTACCACTAGCTGTCCCTATTCTAGGAGCATCCCCCATATGTTTCTTCTTTGTGCTTTTTCATCACATATCTCTACTACACTAACAGTTACATCAATGCGAAACACTCGCTCGTCTCATATTACTTGTATAAGCTAATCATAGTCTCCGGGAACATAATCCGCACGGAGGTACCCATACTATCACGTCTTACAACTTGCACCCAGTGCACAAAGGGATTTATATTCATAATACATCTGTATATAACAGCCGACGTGTACCCAGTACACACCCGATTACATATGGACCCAGTCCATTTAGCGTCTGTATCATACCCGTGTATAACGGCAAAACTGTTTTGTATTACCACATGGGCTGCCCCCATAATCATAGTAGTAGTATATTAATCATATCACATATACATTGTTTCTTCCTTGATTATCCTTCTCAAAGATTGTTTACTATTTTACTTTAACTACTCACTTGGCATAATTCATAACATAATTTCTACTCCATGAATCCTACACTTTTCTCAAAGTTCTGTACACCTCTCACATCTCTTAAGATAAGTATCATATTTCTCATCACACGGGGATCTTCAAATCATATCTGTCCAATAACAGAAAACTAACTTCACCTCAATCCTTGCACTGAAATTCACATTAGTCATCGCATCAAAATTCTACCTAAGTCCTTACACTGAAAATTTTACATTAGTCTTTGCACTAAATCCTATCTCAGTCCTTGCATTGAAAGCCACTCGTCAGTCCTTGCACTGACAGTTACACGTCAGTCCTTGCACTGACAGTTACACGTCTGTCCTTGCACTGACCATTATACCTTCACTCATTAACTAATCTTATCATCTTCATTTTGACATTACACATTAGGTCTTTTGCTAAACACATAATTTCATACTCTATGCACATTTTATACATCAATTCTTTCGCTAACCACTTAATTTCACACTTTATTGCAACCTAGTTCACACACTAACCACATGGTTTCACATTAGGTTGTACCTTAGCTCATTCTCTAATCATATCATCTCACCTTGTTGTTATACAACGATAACCCACAAAATCATGCCACCATACTAATCCATTGCCTGCTACGGCTCATATAACATATAATCAATACTGTATAGCAACCCATCAATTTTTCCTGATCACTTCCACCCTTGGTGGTTGTAGAATATCCATTTACCTTGAAAATACCTTTACTCCGTCTATCACTCCATATCAAATACCAATGTTTTCACAAGCGCACTACTATTAGTAGTACTTATATATATATATATATATACACACCACAAGATCATAATTTCTTTACAATTCTCATTACTGTCTTACCCATGACTGTACATCTCAACCGTCCTATTCATTTATCACTGACACGTCTGCCAATTTGAGTCAACATCCATTAACTACAATAGTGTCTTCATTGTACATTTATTTTATGCCATCCATGGCGATTCCTTCACTTTTTCTTATACATATAACACATAATAATATAACACATAATTAGTTCACCTCACCTATGTTTAGTCAACACTATCTCTTTATGGATTTCAATCCCGTATTTTAATACGTCTTCAAATTAACACTTTACTAACATAATAATTTCAAGTGGTCAAACCCCTTAGGATTATACATCAAATATTCCACTTGCTTCTCTACATTAACCATCCCAATTCATTCAAGTGTACACCACCTGTCCTGGTCTCATAACTGCTAATCAAACATAACGTATTTAACTCATACATACGCATATCTGTTCTCATTTCTCAATAATTCCTCAGGTTCTAAACCTCTCACCTTGATGAAGTCTATTCACCAAGTCTACTTGTACATAATGGTCTTACTATACTATGCATATACTTGAAAATTTCACCAATCTCCTAAACTCATCTCAATTATATGTTTATTATCCACAGTACTACAAGGCTTTCCTCTGTTACTACCGTACATATCATAAATTGTTTACAACTTTTGCTTATAATACAATTTTCTTTTAACTTTCATCAAAAGTCAGATATAATATTTAAGTCTGTTTTCCTTAAGTCTTCTAATACTCATACTTTACTTACTGCCATCTCTTGTCCATGGAGCAGTTAACACTGCAGCCACTAGTAGTTATGAGACCTCAAATGTACCTAATAATCATTATAAATCATTAGGTGGCACACACAAGGACCAGCAATGCCTTGGGGCTCTTACAACCCAACACAGTTTATATTTATTACACAACATGGCTCACTTTAAATCCTTAAATAGTTTCAATCACCTACTTCAATTTTATGCATATTTTCATCATACAAGTAATCATAAACTTAAAATAGGCCTAAATCCCTTCCATCATAATACATCATGCATTCTTTGTATAATTACAGAATTTGACTTGCATGTTACAACTTACAACTTCAAACTTTAAATTAAACTTACAAACTCATACTTTAATTTACAACTTTAATGACATAAACTACAATGATAATGCTCCATGACTCATCCTATGGGCCTCTTGCCTGCCACTCCTGTGCCACTGCTACCTCCTGAAATAAAGTCCCCGAGACGGGGTGAGATATACGAATATATCTCAGTAACCCAGAGGTTCTGGAGAAAAATCCGCCAAATGGTTCACTTCGATGCATTTAAATAATATAAAATAGCGCAATTTAAAATGGGATAAAGGAAGGGATTTAGAGAAAAGGAGAATTATCGGAATACAAACTACGATGAAGCGGGTTGGTAGCTACCATACCACACAACGTCCTCGGCATATAAGCCTACGGGTATCATCCAAGGTGTGTTCCAAGAACCACAACCAAGGTAACCCTCCCATCCACAACACCCGAGACTTCCTAGTGTGCTCCTATCTGGATTACACACCACGACCTTGGGTCAACTGGAACTCTCTCTCGGAGACCTATCCAGTGGAAGTCCGGAACTTGCCCGAAGGCTAACTATCTACTGGCCAGAGACTCGGTACATAAGTACCCACTGTGATAATGCATGCATGCTCATGTTATTCTACACTACTCATACACATTTCCTACCATCACCCTCAACGGGTATAGTGGAACACACAAGGGGAACAAGCCCAGTACCAAGAGGTTACCTCAGTATGCCTCTTCACTAGCTCCACAGCAGCTTATTTTCCAAACTTGTTCCCTTCAACTTACGACAACCTACACAATCATGTACCATCATCAGTACACGTCAATACTATCAAAACGCGAAAAGCGTCAAATTTTCACTCCTACACTTATAGGTTCGGCCTTCTTAGGCATTTTTCAAGTTTTATTTTTCTAAATTTTCTTTCTCATTTTATTACTCATCCTTAGGTTGCCAAAAGGCTAAATCAAGTGTCGTTCTAAGGCATTATCACCTAATACACATTTTTCATTTGAGCTCTCTAACATAACACATCAACAATATCAAGTCTAGGGTTCATGAAAATAAATCCACAAATTAAGCCATCAAAAGTGTTGAAACTTACCCATAATTAAGTCACAAAGGCTCCTCCAATTGATCCCTAAGCAAAGCTTGAGCAACAACTCCAAAAACCCCAATTTTCCCCCAAAATTCGTGGCTGTAAATGCTCCTTTTCTCACAATAGAGAGGGTTTCAAGGGAAACTAATCGGTGGAACAGGTTCGGATGATCGTTTCCATCGAATTTCAAGACAAGAATCGTCCGATTCGGCTAAGAATCGATGAAGTTAAGGGAGGAAGAAGATTTGAAAGAAAATTTTCATGGAGGAGGGAGGGAGCACGGTTTTGATGAGAGAGAAATGAGAAAAAGATGATGAATAGTGACCCATGCCATGTATTTAAAGGTCACTTACGTGGGGTGGGTCCCACCGCCACCTCACGCGATTCAAATTAATTCAAATCTCCCGCCTATTCCACTAAACGTCCATAATTTCATAAACTATTTAGAAACTCTAATTTTTAACATTAACCATTTTCCTTTAATTGTCCTTGATCAAATGGATCCGGAGTTTTTCGGTCGTTCGGAGAAATCGCAGTTTTAAGCTGTTACGCGCGTCGTTGGTACGCTTCACTAAACTGACTTAATTCCATCAAATTTTATAAAAAATCATATTTCCTAACTCAATAAACCATTTATAACTCATATTTGAGACCTAGAGCTCAAAACTCAATCGACACGTTTTACGGTGCAATCGTACCACGATATTTTTACCCGTGAAAAACACTATTAACTGATTTTTGTGAAACTTGCCTGTCCACTCGATTTTTCATTCTGAATCCATTTCCAAGGTTATTTTTATCATCTGAGACCTTCAACTCATTTTTTATCTTCCTAGGTTTTTGTGTTGGTAATTATTGTTTTGCCATTTCTTTGAATTTTGGCCTAATCTTCATGATTTTCACTAGTTCTTCACTTAATTGCTCATTTATTATTTTAATACTTAATTTAGAATTGTGAGGTGTTATACACATCACTAAATTGTATTATTGGGAATTATTCAAGGGTTTAAAGAGATTAATGTGTTTAAAAATTCAATTTTTGTCATTCAAGTCATTTAGGGACCAAAATGCAATTATGAAAAGTTTAGGGACCAAAGTGAAAATATGTAAAAGTTATCCTAAACTTAAAAATAATGTCATAAAATGATAATTCATGAAATTTTGTGGGGTAAAAATGCAATTTAAAATTGTTGAATCTTTTGTTAGATTAAGTTATAATTAAAGGAATTTTGAAGGACCAATTAGCAAATTTCTTAAACTTAAAAGTGTTGACTTGATCAAAGACCACTTAAGTGAATTTAAAACATGTTTAAGTTCCATTTTGGCTTATCATTTTCGTGGAGCATAAGGACATGGCCGAGGACATGGCCAAGGACTCCATTTTTGGAAAGCTTGAAATCTACTTTTACATCTTGCCATAAAAACACCATGAAACCTTGGTGAGACTTGCTTAGTTTTTCATGTAGATTAAGAATCACCAACTATCTTCCACAGAAAAGCCTTGTGTGAAGAGATTTATCATCCAAAGTTTGCATCCTTTTGAAGTTCATGGAGTTATGTGGAGTTTTGGTTCATTTATGCTTGGAAACTTGCTTCTAGCTTGATTTTGTGGAATTTACGACAAGAAACCTAAGCTTACCTTGTTTCTTGAAGAACATAATCTAGGTTTTGATGAATTTATGAATTTATGAACATAATCTAAGCTTACCTTGTTTCTTGATGGTACATAATCTAATTTTATTGGCACCCTTAGAAATAGGTTGCTTTGGTGTAAAGAATTGGAATTTGAATTATAAGGCTTGAAGAAAGCCTGCAAAGGAAGAACTTCAAGAGGAAAACTCTTAGATCTTGGGGTTCATCCCTTTTTGTTGTTCCATCATGCTCCTTTAGGAGTATTGGTTATACTTGGATGATTAAATGAATGTTAGATACTTAGTATAATCGCATTCATGTATATATATATATATATATATATATATATATATATATATATATGTCATGATTGATTAGTTAATAAGTGATATGATGATTGATTGACAATGTTGTGATGATTGATAATTGATGAATTATATAATGACTAATAAATGGTAAGTGATATGACTGGATAATATAGTTTTTGGCCAATGAACTCATACATGAACCTTCTTTGGGGCATTTATAAGTTGGGATAACCTTTAGAAGTGTATTTTCCTTGGGGCATTCATCCTTTGAGACAACCCTTAGAGTGGTCATGTATGGAACTTCTTTGGGGCATTTATCCATTGGGATAACCCTTGGAATGGTTATATGTGAGGTTTCTCCTTGGGGCATATATTGTTTGGGATAACCCTTGGAGGATTCAGATTTTGTATATGCATATATATATGTGGTCACTATGCTATGTTCTCATGGGTGTAGGAATCCTCTAAGAACCCTGAGTTTATTGAGATGGTATCTATAACACCCCGTATGCATCCGGATTTGTTATCATATTACGGTATTAGGTGCTGCCCAATTAAATGCGGAAGCTAAAATAAAACCAGTTATTAGGCATGCAAGGTCACTTTTATTTATTAACATGGCAATATAAAAATCCATCTATATCCTTATGTAATTGCAAAACCAAACTAGAGTTCCTGAAATGCCTCCAATATCAAAAATAAATACTAAGTCATGAAGCTACATCGCATAGTCATGACCAACGTCCATATCTCATGGCGTATACAAAACATACATGCCAACAAAATAACAATAAATCAAATAAGGCATGGACAACCCTCATGCTCACAACAAATATAACATAAGCATAATAGTCATATCTCAGATACAACAATCATGTACCGGTATTGTTAACATTAATTATGATATTAAGCGCATTTACAACCACAGCAGTTCATTTAAAGAAATGAGAATAAACTTTTTCCGATTATTACGCGAACAGTAAAAGTATAAAAAGCGTAATAATAAAAAGCTGTGACCGTAACTGGAACACTAGCGGAAGACTTTCTTAACTATTTATACACTTTATTTTATTACCTTCAAGATACTAAGGGGTTCCCATAAACCCACTTAGCCAATTCCTCACTTTTTACGTTTTTACCACTTAACAGGATTTGCCAATCTGTTTTTCTACGAACTCAAAATAAAAATCAAAACTTAAACTCCAGGTTATTCTTTTTCCTTATTCACTTACCTTTCTATCAAGCTATCACACACTCAATTCCGAGCTCGTGAGCTCCGGTTATCGCCGTTTGAAGTTGGACAAACAACATTGCCTACCAACTCCAAAACAGCCTAAAACCTCCACACTTCACTGATTAAACTGTACCTAACCGCCCAACCAATGACTCTCAAACTTTTACACCATAAACTAGACACCTCAAAATTCGATTTGATATATCGTACGCTTAATTTGACCAAGTAACGAAGCGGGAATTAATTCCCCAACATAGACCCGAATCTGCCCACTGGTGCTGGCCAGAACAGGGCAGTGCGTGACAACAGCCCCCATGGGCTGCGCACACCACCAATGAACCTAGGCTTTTGACACAACGTAGGGGATATCTTAAGCTTCAAAATGGCGTATGGCACGTCCCAATCGGACCACTATGGAGAGAGATACGCTCCTCCAAAGTTCACCCAAAAACTGCCAATTCTACAGAAAATTCGCCAGAGTTTCCTTTGTATTTCCTAAAATCCCAAAATTTGCATAACCTGTTTAACACCACTAATACACCTGAAATCCAGCAAAATCCAATGGGTGGCACACACAAGGTCCAACAACGCCTTGGGGCACTTACAACCCAATCCAATATACACTTAAAACATAAACAGTTTACTTTCAATTTCATGCATAAAACATAATACGGATAATCATAAACCTATAATAGGCCTAAAGCCCTTCCATCATATTACATACATCCATGGTACATTTACAACACTGGATTACTTTTGCATTTACAACTTTAACTTTAAACTACAATTATTTACATATTACACTTCACTTGCCAACTAAATCCATAAACTAAAATGACATGATAGCTAAACTCTACTCCACTGCTCCACTCGTCATCATGCGGGCTTCTTGCCCGCTGCTCCATATCCACTGGTACATCCTGAAATAATGCCCCGAGACGGGGTGAGATATACGGATATATCTCAGTAACCAAGAGGTTCTGGAGAAAACTCCGCCCAATGGTTCACTTCGATGTATATCAATAGCAATAAAACAACACCACTGTTATAAAACGGGATAAAGCAAGGGATTTAGAGAAAGGGGGAATATATCAGAACAACTACGACATGCGGGATGGTAGCTACCAATACCACGCCATGTCCTCGGCTATACGCCTATGGGTACTACCCCTGGCGTGTTCATAGAACAACCCACCAAGGTACCCCTTCCAACCATATACACCCGAGACAACCTAGTGTGCTCCTATCCGGATAACACACCACGACCCTGGGTCAACTGGAACTCCCTCTCGGAGACCTATCCAGTGGCAGTCCGAAAACACTTGCCCGAAGGCTAAAAATATCTACTGGCCAGAGATCTGGTACATAAGTACCCACTGTGATAATGCACATGCATGCTCATGCTGTTCTACACTACTCATACACACTTCCTACCGTTGCCATCAACTAGCAAGGTGGAACACAAAAAGGGGAACAAGCCCCAGTACCAAGAGGTTACCTTTCTTTTTATCCGTCCACTGAGCTTCGCAGAAACTCCACTCATAGCTTGATACACAGGGAACACCTCAATCCACTTGATCCAGGACCAAGGGCAATCCACTGTTTCACTGTTCCAAGTTTATATCCACGTACGGCAACCTGTACAACCATGCACAGCCGTCAGTTTCAGTCAAAATACGTCAAAACGCAAAAACGTCAGATTTCCTCTCCCCTCCACTAAGGGTTCGGCCTACATAGTGTTATTTTGGGTTTTATTTTTCTAAATTTTCTTTCTCATTTTATTTCACTTACTTAGGTTACCCAAAGGCTAGTTCACTCGCCGTTTTTCGGTTTTACGACTTTTACGCAACATTTTGCGAAATATTGCACTTTAGGCACATTTTGCCACTTTCAACACTTATTATTTTTACATTGATTCTTCCACATGCCAATCACCACACAACCCATCTAATAACTTTTCCATTACACAACACAACACCAAAGTGTTCTAAAACATCAATTTGCCCAATTATACATAAATGGCCGAATCTTGGTTATCCAAACCAAGGATTTCCACTCAATTCCTATGGTCCACCACTCACATAATCACTTCATATCATCATATAATCACACTACAATTCACTATAACACACATTAACACCAAAATTCAAAATCCACTTCATGCACCAATTTTTTTTCTAAGTTAAAATTCATTTTTTTCGCTTAAAATTTTCATTGCATTTCTAGCATTAATACATCATTCTAAGACATTATCATCTAATAGACATTTTCCATTTGAGCTCTCTAACACCACATATCACAAAATCTCTCTTTAGGGTCAATAATCAAAACTCAAAATTCAACCAATGAAATGTTGAAATAACTCACCCAATTGCATGGTATATGGCTCCACCTAAGCATACTCCACCATTGGAGCATGAAAAAGCTTCATGAGCATCAAAAACCTTACAAAACCGCAACTGAAATGGGGCTAGATCTCCTCACACACTCACTTTCAAGGCTAAACAAGGCTACCAATGGATTCAGAAGGTGTTTTTCATCAAGATTCAAGACAAGAATCGTTGAATTCGGTGGAGAAATGACTAAGTTATGGCCAAATGAAATTTTGAATCAAAAATAGTGAAAATGGCTGTTATTTTCTTCTGGAAAAGAGAAGAAGACGGGAGGAATTGAAGATGAATAGGAGATTCCAAGTGTTTTATTAACTTTAACTGGGTACCGGATCCCACGTGATTTAAAACTCACCCGAATTTCCCTCCGGTCATCACTAAAATTCACAATTTAAAAACCTAATGAGAAATTATAATTTTTCATCTTAACAAAATCTTTTAATTTTACTCTTTCAGATAAATTTTTGGAGCTTTCCGGTTGTTCGGAAAAACACTGCTTTAAGGTACAGCGCGCTCCGTTGACAAACTTCCACGAATTGACTTAAATCCCTCAAATATTATCAGAAATCATATTTCCTATTTCCATGGACCATTTAAAATCAATATTTGAAACCTAGAGCTCAAAATTCCACTGGCACATTTTACGGTGCAATCTGACTGCGGTATTTTTACCCGCAAAAAACACTATTCACTGATTTTTCTGAAACTTGCCTATCCACTCAATTTTTCGTTCTGAATCCATTTCCAGGCTTATTTTTACCATCTGAGACCTCCTGCTCAATTTCTTTCCTTCCTAGGGTTGCGTGTTGGCTAATTACCGTTTTGCCCTTTCTTTGTATTTTGGCCTAATCTTTGGGATTTTCACTAATCCTTCACTTAATTTCTCACTTAACACTTTAATTACTTATTTTAGAATTGTGAGGTGTTATATCTGCTACACGCATAATAAGCATAAGGCATCTATATACCTTATACCCACACTCAGGGATTACCATCTTGTGCAGCTCCACACTACACTCAGGGATTACATCTTGTGTGTAGTACACCATATAACATACATATATAAGAGTGCATCATTTCATCATCTCAAATAACAGATAGACACATATACCATATAAAACTACCATCTTCCTCTTGGAGTATAGTGGAACAAATGGGGATTAACTCTGAGAACACGGAACTTACTTGTCAAGTAGTATAATCAAGCTCAAAATCCAAACAGCAGCTCACAGATCACAAAACAGCAGGATCAAGGTTTGTTCATTACATAAATATCAGCAACACTTATGCTCTATAACTTTAAGTCAAAAGGAATACGTTTTCTTCCTCATTTAGCGTACTGCAGGTTTTTCCCAAAGCCCCTGAGTACAAACTATCTTTACCATTTTTAAAACTTTAGTTGCAGATATTTACCAAAAATTCTAAGATTTTAATATGTTAAACTAGACATCTCCATCTTTCCAAAGACATACTTTATGTCTTAATCGGAGTTGTGTAACTCCGGTTATGATTTTTGCAAAGTGACTTTTGCAAACTGAATTTTCAGCAACCAAGTTGCTACTTAAAACTAACAATGAGATCAAACCACTAATCGAATGGCTATTAAATTTTACAAAGTTGTAGAACTATGTGTTAGCTTCACATAGGTCTAAACCTCACTCAATTTGGTGTTCAGTAGCTCGAGATATCGCAATTTTACCAAACTAGTGTATTGTTGTCACATTTTCAGTAGGTAATCGATTACCTTACAGGGGTAATCGGTTACCATTCATGGTAATCGATTACCACTATAAGGTAATCGATTACCACCTGTGTAGAAACGCAAAAATGCAGATTTTTCTGCATAATTCGAGCTCCAATGGCCTCCCAAGGTTCCTACCTGTGATTTACCCACAAACAGAAGTTCAAACTACCATATTACACTTAAATTAAAAACCTTTTACTTGAATCATCAAAGTTTCCCTTTTTAAAAGACTCAAAACAAGCTTTGTTCATGAAATTACAAAGGAAATGATTATAGGTTACCTTAGGGCTTTCAAAAATA
Organism: Gastrolobium villosum; assembly: GCA_032173675.1. Classification (NCBI taxonomy): domain Eukaryota; kingdom Viridiplantae; phylum Streptophyta; class Magnoliopsida; order Fabales; family Fabaceae; genus Gastrolobium; species Gastrolobium villosum. The sequence goes on along the minus strand of JAVKPL010012623.1, from coordinate 51,508 downwards.
GATAAATAAGAGAACTTTGAGGGCTTCGAAGATTGTCCAAGCCACTGCCCAAATGCGACCCAATAATTTCCAATAAATTATAACTGTTAGATTGACGGAAATCAACGGTGATTAGATTGGTTGTAAAAGTGGTAATTGTTTTTGGTGGTAAGCATATATATATCATTGGTCTTTATCTTGATATAGCTGTGTGTTTGATTTTGGTTTTCATATATATATATATATATATATATATATATATAAAATTGACGCCATTGGTCATATAAATAGATTATATGATGTATGATGACAATTGACATTCATGCACTATACTATTATTCAAGTTGTGTTTGCATCAATATGAGTGCTTTGCAATATGGGTACCTACCTACATTCATGAAAATTGAATTTTTTTCTTTTGCATTTAAGAATGAGTATGAGAACGAGTCTCATCCAATGTTATGTATTTGTTCTCAATGTATGGCTTTAAAGATTCAAGTTTGAAACGTTGCATCTGTCATTAACTTAAAACTTAGAAACCATCGGCACTTTGTCTAGAAAGATAACCAACGAAACTTTCCACAATGCACGTAAAGAGCCTTGTGTAACTCCTTGTTAGATGATGCATGATGAGTTTCATATATGGCTTATCTTAGATATTTGAATAGGCTTTATTTCAGTGGATGATAGTCCAGTAGAGTTTGAAATATTGCAAGTATATGAAAGTATTGGTTATCACATAATGCTTGTCATGGTTTGGTGGTTGTGCCGTTTGATTTTTTTTATTAGGCGAGGCACCATTGTGGTGTAAAGATGGGAACCAAAACATTTGGTTTTGAATTTAAAAACAGTGGCAACCAAACCACATGACGAGAGTTATAAACAATATGTTTATTGGAATTAGAATGGAAAATGGTAAGTATGAGAAATGAGATATATTTGTGGCTTGAATTGATTGTTTTATTATTTATGATGTGAAATAATTAATTCTTGTGATATTGATATGTATGATCTTTATATGTATGTAAATTGTGAATCTTTCTATGGTTAAAATGAAATCTTTTATTTGATATGGTAAGTATGAGAAATGAGATATATTTGTGGCTTGAATTGATTGTTTTATTATTTATGATGTGAAATAATTAATTCTTGTGATATTGATATGTATGATCTTTATATGTATGTAAATTGTGAATCTTTCTATGGTTAAAATGAAATCTTTTATTTGATATGTGTTATAGCCAATTAATGTTAAATTGAAAGTTAAAGCTATATTAAGGAGTGATTGAGGGAGAGTTTATGATGACTCTTCGAGGAAATTTGTTTAGATTTTGGAACTTTACATCAAACGATGGCTCCTTAAGCAATATAATCCAACGGGATTGCTGAGAAAAAAACCATTGATTATGTATTCATCGGTTATGCACTTAATAGTAGTTCCTATCGGTTTCTGGTTTATAAATCTGATGTCTCATATATACACGTTAATATGGTTATTGAGTCAAGGGAAATTACTTTCTTTGAAGACGTATTTCCGTATAACAAAGTACATGAATCAAATGGTAATAATGATAATAACATTGTGATACCTCGGGATGCTATAATTAATATTGATCCTGTAGAGGATGTAGAAGATGAACTTAGATGTGGCAAGAGGCAAAGGACAGACACATCCTTTGGACCTGATTTTATAATGTATCTGTTAGAAAATGAGCCTCGGACATGTAAGGAATCTATAACGTCCCAGAAGCACCATTCTGGGAAGAAGCTATCAATAGTGAGATAGAGTCTATCTTGTCCAACCACACTTGGGAATTTTCCTCCTGGCAATAAGCCTTTAGAAAGTAAGTGGGTATTTGTAATACATGCACCACTAAATTAGGAAATAAAATAATAAAGTGATGAGATTAGATAAATAGTCCCATAATTGACCTTAGATGATTATAGAAAGATCAGAATAATTAATGTAAAACCGTTTACCTGTAAAAAAGTGTAACTGTTAGGTACCGTGCGGTATAAATGCGTACCGAAAAAATGACCCGAAAAGAGAAATAAATATATGAAAATTCTTAGAAAAATATCTAAGCTAATAATACAGAATGTTGGAGACAAACAAAGAACAGAGCTATGAGAACTAATACTGCTGTATCTCAGAAAAATAAAATAAAAATATGAAAATCTCTAGAAAAATATCTAGGTTAAGAATATAAAATTTTAGAATTAAACGAAGAGCGAAACTAATTAAATTAATACTACAAGTTTAACTTAAGTGACAATATAAATAGAAAAGGGGACCAAAACCTTAAGCTTTTAAAAAACTCAGCCGTTGCTGATTCTGGCTGCCATTGGGGTCTTCTTGGAGACTTAGCTTTTTCTCTTGGAAAGTCTCCAAAGTATTCATCTTTCTTCTCTCTCCTCCATTGAAACATCACCCAACCATTAAAGCTCTAGTCTTGTTGAAGGAGAACCCATTGTTGAAGGATTTGGGTGTTTTCTCAACCTCTAAAGCTCTCATTTTTTTTGTTCTCAAAAGGATTCAAGATAAACTTAACTATCCCCTTTGTAAATCCATAATTTTGGTTATAATCCTTCTTATATGTTACTGTGACAATAAAATTCTTGAGATTATTGTGCAGTACCTTTCTTTCTTACATGGCCTTTTGTTTTGTCATTTTTATGTCTTGGTTGCGTCGAGTTGCGTGATTTCAAATTGAAAAGTCTAAACCTTTATATAGGAATTCGGTCACTGTTAATGTAGATGAATGCATTTTTTTATCCACGTTGGTCCAAGTTGTTGAATTGGTTTCGGTATGCGTGATTTCAAAATGAAATCTCTGATCTACGATGGTCCAAGTGGTTATATATATATATATATATATATATATATATATATATATATATATATATATATATATATGGGAAAAACATTTCTCAAGCAGCTTGAGATAAGTGTATCTCCAGCTAGCCTCAAAACTACGTTGTTTTGAGTAATGAAGGGTGTTTATGTAATTCTAGGTGAATTAATGATGGGTGTTATTGTAATTTGTATTTATTTTTATATCATATACATTTTACTGAAACACCCTTCATTAATTCACATAAGATTACATAAATACCCTTCATTAATCAAAACAACGTAGTTTTGGGGCTAGCTGGAGATAAACTTATCTCAAGCTGCTTGAGAAATGTTTACCCTTATATATATATATATATATATATATATATATATATATATATATATATATATATATATATATATATATGGGAAAAACATTTCTCAAGCAGCATGAGATAAGCTTATCTCCAGCTAGCCCCAAAACTACGTCGTTTTGATTAATGAAGGGTGTTTATGTAATCTTAGGTGAATTAATGAAGGGTATTTTTGTAATTTTATTTATTTTTATATCATATACATTTTACTGAAATACCCTTCATTAATTCACCTAAAATTACATAAACACCCTTCATTAATCAAAACGACGTAGTTTTGGGGCTAGCTGGAGATAAACTTATCTCAAGCTGCTTGAGAAATGTTTACCCCTCTATATATATATATAAACGAAAGCATATTTCTAACGGACAAAAGCTAACGGATATGACTCCCTGGGCTCATATATATATATATATATATATATATATATATATATATATATATATATATGGGTAAAGTGTGTGTCATTTTAAAGGACGTAAGGTTGTGTCATTTAAAGAGAGAGAAAGAGATAGATAAAGGAGGAGAGAGAGTTGACAAAAAAAAGGTGCGGGTCCCACCTCTTTGTGAGAGTGAAATGATATAAGTTGTGTTATTTAAAAGGATAAACATTTTTTCCTATATATATATATATATTTATAAATTTGGTCTTGGAAAACGTTATATATTTATATATATATATATATATATATATATTTATATATATATATTTTTATATATTTTTATATATATATTATATATATATATATTTATATATATTACATATTTATATTTATATATAATAACTGAATATGTTTTTGTGGCTATAAATATATATAAGATAATAATTATATAAAATTAAATAAGTTAAATGGTATGTCTTAGAAAGGATCTCGAGGTTCGAATTAAAAAAAAATGAAAATAATATCTGATTGCCTTGAGATTTTAGAATATGTATATTGATACTATGATGGTCATTGAACCAGATTTGTGAGTGCATTGGATTCTATTTGTGGTGTGGACCCTTGTGATACCGAGTTCGAGTCAGAAGGGCATACGGGTACAGGTAAGCTTCTGGTCCTCATATTGTTTCTCTGTTTGTTCCACCAACCTCCATAGGAGGGTGGTTTATGTGCATGGTATGCTCTGGTGAAAATGATATATATACTAATATTCTCCTGAGATATGTGGATATGTATGTTGATGTAATGTATGGATGTGATATTAGTACTTGTACGATCACGCAGCAACCCTAGTGTGCAAGGCATGATGCAGCATCCCTCATGTTTGGTAGGTAGCAGACGTGCATAAATCTTGTCCTGTTCCCTAGCCGGTTGAACCACATATGCATACATAATACATGAGATATTATTATTATTGTTGTGTAAGTGAGCTTGGGGAGGAAGAGTCCTTGACGACCCTTTGTCTTACTGAGCTTTCTTTTTAGAAATCTCACCTGTCTTGGGCACATTTTCAGGTTCAGATAGTTATATGGAGGACCCTAGAGGCAAGAGACCGGATATATTTAGTTGATAATATGCTTGCATGGAGATTTACTTTGTTTTATGTATATGACTTATGCTGAGACTTGATGTTGTTACATTTTAATCAGACTTGGTTATTTATATTTGTGTGGGCAGGGGGATTGTCCTTGCCACTTGAGATAGTATTTCATGTTGAGACTTGAGTTATGTAATAATGTATCAGTACATTGTCATGGCTACTTGATGTAGTACTATAACTTGGTATTTTTATATTATTTGAGCTTATACAGTACATGAGCTGGCATTACATACAGGTTTAGTACTAAAATTTCTTTTTATACATTGAGGTTTAATATTGAGATAATTGCACAAGATACATTCATAATTGAATTAGTAAGCTTCTGCACTATGTTTTAATTAAGTAAGCAAGGTTAAATTTACCATATGTATGTTAATGCACCGGGTGCACACGAGGTGTTACAGTATTCAAAAGAAAAATGAAAGAAAATAGCACTAATGATAAATATAAAGCTAGGCTTGAGGTAAAAGGCTACAGGTAACGTGAAGGTATCGACTACTTCGATGCTTATTCAACTGTTACAAGGATTACATCCATTAGGATGTTGATCGCGGTAGTTGCGTTGTATGGATTACAAATACATCAAATGGATGTTAAGACCACCTTCTTGAATAGCGACCTAGAAGAAGAGATATATTTAGAACAACCTGAAGGTTTTGTTGTCCCAAGACAAGAACGAAAAATTTGTCGCTTAATAAAATTCCCTTATGGGTTAAAACAAGCTCCAAGACAATGGCATGCAAAATTTGATAAAGTTATATTATCAAATGGATTTCGAAATAATGAATATGACAAATTTGTCTATATTCGAAATACTGAGAAAGGATTTGTGATCTGTCTTTATGTAGATGACATCTTGATAATGGGTAGCAATAGTCAAATGATTAAAGCTACTAAACAATTACTTACAAGTAAATTTGATATGAAAGATATGTGGATATCAGACGTTATCTTATGTATTAAAATCCATAGAACATCTGGAGGGTTGGCCTTACCACAGGCTCACTAAATAGCTAAAATTCTTGAGAAATTCAAAAGTTTGAATATAACCCTGTGAAGAACCCCATAGGTTTTAATTTCTGTTTATTAAAGAACACTAGTAAAGCTAAAGCACAAAAGCTATATGCTCAAGTGTTGGAAGTCTTATGTATGTTATGAACTGCACAGACCTGATATTACCAATGCAGTAAGTCTATTAAGTCTCTTTACTAGTAATCTAAATGAAAATCATTAGAAAGCTATTGTAAGAGTTTTGGGATACTTGAAGTACACTCAAAATTTTGCTTTGTATTACGAGAAATACCCCGCAGTTTCAGAAGGGTATTGTGAAGCAAATCAGATCACCAATTCTAACGACACTATATCCACAAGTGGATATGTGTTCACCCCTTGTGGGGGTGTTGTGTCTTGGAAATCGTCCAAGCAGACTTGCATTGCAAGGTCAACCATGGAAGCAGAATTTATTGCTTTAGATAAAGCCGGTGAGAAAGCCGAATGACTTCGTAATTTTATTAAGGACGTTCCTAATTGGCCAAAGCCGATACCAGCCGTATACATACACTGTGATAGCCAAGCTGCTATTGGAAGGGCTAAGAACGTCATGTATAACGGTAAGTCTAGACATATATGTCGGAAACATGATACCAGTTTTATAAAACCCGGACCGACCCGACCGGGTCGACTCGGGAATCGGTAAACCGGTCATATAACCAGTCGCTTCAAGCAACAGACCGGTTATGCATCAGAACCGGTGCGACCCGGTCGGTATTTGAATCTTTTTTTGCTTATTAAATTATATAAGTTATGTCTATGAAGCACCGAAAACCGGTGTCGTGTTCGACCCGACACTCTCGTCCGGTCCAAAAAAAAATTCATTTAAATTTTTTTTTTTATCAAAAAAAAATATTTGGGATATGTTATCATAATGGATATATTTGAATCTTTTTTTGCTTATTAACTTATATAAGTTATGTACCTACAACACTAATATTATCTCAATTAAGCACTATTCAAAAAAATTTAGTTTTATTTATAGTTAGAGATATCATTTTCTTAACCTAAAGTCCCGTATCACGATCATTATATTTTTGTTTGATCTTTTATTGGATAATAATATGTCATTTATTATTTTTTATATTAAAATATTTGAAATTTGTATCTTTTTTTTTGGATATTTAAGTATGTTTATAATTTTTTAATATAAATTATAAAATTGCATATAATTACTGGGTCATGCGGTTGAACCAGTGACCCAATGACCCAGTACCTCGACCGGGTCAATGACCGGGCCAGTTTTAATAACATTGCATGATACCGTAAGACAACTACTCTCAAATGGAATCATTATAATTGATTATGTTAAGTCTAAAGAGAACATAGCGGATCTGCTAACCAAAGGGATTCCAAGAGAATTGGTTGAGAATTTTTCGAAAGGAATGAGTTTAAGGCCTATCAATTGTTGATCATTGCAGTAACTCTACCTTGATGAGTGGAGATCCCACGATCTAGTTTCAAAGAGACAACTAAGTGATGTTCAACTATTAAGACACTGTGGAGTTTCTAAAACTCATACTCATTCCTATGACAAGATAATGTATTTATGAAGGTAAGCATTTAGGTTTTTAATGATTTCTTAAGTTTGATATGTTCAGATGATGTATAGTAAGTTACATGATATGCGATCAACATATAAGAAATTACAAGACGAAAAGAAGAAGAAAGTGACTCAATCAATGCAAGAAAGGCAGAAAAACTGATTAAAAGTACCAAAGTCTGAATATCAGGAAAGATGCAGTAAAAGAAGGCAAAAAGGGCAAAGAAGAGCTAAAATCCCACGCTGTCAGCGCGGGTATGGTGCTCACAGCGTGGGAAGCAGAAAATTGGCAGAAGATCACGCGCTGAGAGCGCGAGATCCGCGCTATCAGCGCGGGAGAGCAAAAACAGACAGAACCTCCCACGCTCACAGCGCGGGAGTGGCGCTGTCAGCGTGGGAGGCGCGAAAAGATGAAGTTCAAAAATTTAGCAAATTAGGTCAAGGTCTCTTATAAAAAGAGACTCAACCTTGGAAGGAGAAACACAACACAAGACCCAAAAGAGGCAGATCCGGCTGGAGAAGGAAGGCGTTCTTCGTGTTCGTCGTCCAGTTCTTGTAATTTTCTTCTATTTTTATTTTCAGTTCATGTTAAAATCAGATCAGCGATCATGATGTTGATTGGCTAGATCTATTTTCTGTAGTCAGGGCCATAATCCCTTTGTGAACAATTGGTACAAGGATTGAATCATTATATGTGTTGATTTTAATATACTTTATCTTTTTCTTGCGCGTATTGATATTATTTCTGTTAGATCTGATCAACCTAATAGGGGATGATATTCTGGGGATTAGGTTTCGCAATAGGAATATTGGAATACTGATTCTGAAAGGAGATAAAGATGACGCTTCATGCATGTTCTAGGAATAGACTTGTATGAATTGCAGTCGTGGGATTTATCTACATAATGCTTATTTTCATGCGGGATTACTAAGGGATTAGGGTTCCAACTGAAGTAAAGGGTTAGATCACCAAGGGATTGGGATCTAACTAATTATTTCTAAAGATGATAATTTGTCTGAGTTGTTAATTTCGACAAGTATTGTGAATCAATCCAAAGTAAAATTGGGAGCAATTGGTGAATGTACCCTGGCTACAGTATTCTTCATCACTTCTTTTACAAAAACATTTCTTTCATTTACTTATTTTAAGTCTTTTTCATAAAAACCTAAAAACAAGTCTTTACTTTTTAATTAGTTACCATATTATGGAAACTCAAATCGATTCATCTAACTTAAGAGGACTGGTTATCGTAGTATTTGTTTTCCAATCCCTGTGGAGACGATCTTACTTATCACTTTTATTACTTGTGCAATCGGTACACTTTCCGGGTGCAACAAGTTTTTGGCGCCGTTGCCGGGGATTGTGTTTCAATATTACAAATAACCGTAGGTTCTTGAGATTAGATTTTTTTCTTTTTATCTTGTCTTGTGTTGTTCAGGTGCTACTAATAATTTTCCCTGAGTTTTATGCGAGGCAGACTTCCGCCTAAGGACTTTGTAATTGATTCTGAGATTGCAAGGACCAAAAAACAACTAAGGAAGGCTGCTAGACAGATCATTTGGGAAGATTCTAAGCACATACCTTTACAACCAATTCAAGAGATGGCAGAAAACAACAATGTTGGTCATGGACGAGGAGGAAATGCCAACAATCAACCTCCAAGACCATTGAATACAATTCTGACTCCAGTATTCAACAGGGTCAATTCAAGCATAGTAAGGCCAGATGTGGAGGCCAACAACTTTGAACTCAAGTCATCATTGATTTCTTTGGTGGAAAGGGTTCAGTTTTCTGGTGCTGATGATGAAGATCCTCATGAGTTTATAGACCAATTCCTAATGGTCTGTGATACAACTAAGCATAATGGAGTATCTACAGATGCTATCAGGCTCCGGTTGTTCCCTTTTGCTGTTAAGGGAAAAACATTGAGGTGGATTGAACGACAGCCAGCAAACAGCATCCTTACATGGGAAGATTTGTCCAGCAAATTCTTTGATCATTTCTTCTCCATGGAAAAATATAATCAGCTGGTGAATGAAATCACAAATTTTCGCCAGCTGGAAGGAGAATCACTCTGTGCAACATGGAACAGATTCCAGGAACTTAACAGGAAATGTGCACATTATGAAGGAGATGATGATAGAAAAGTAGTGATTTTCTTCAATGGAATCACTCCTGAAACAAGGATGATAATAAATAGTGCCGCTGGAGGTTCTATTCGGGAAAGTACATCTGAGCAGGCTATTGATTTGATCAAAAAGCTTGCAAGGAATGAAAATGAAAGTGTGCTAGCTCCCACACAAAGAGCAGCAACAAAACCAGCACATAGTGATGTAATATCATTATCTAAAAAGTTTGACAGTTTAAGTGAGAAATTTGACAAGTCTCAAGTGTCAAAGGTTCAAACAACTCCTCTGGTTTGTGATCAATGCCAAGAAAGTCATGAATCCAGTGAGTGTCCGAATCCATCATCTGAAGATTCACTTCAACAATTACAGGTGAATGGGATCTGGTATGATCAGCGTCCTCCACAACAACAACAAAACTTCCAGCGAAATCAGAATTTCCCTGGTGGTAACAACAATTTTCAGCAGAGGACTCAAGGATCAGGTATGGATTTTAAATCTAACAATAATTATGCTCAATCTTCACAGAATCAACAAAAAGAGCCAGCTGAGTGGGAAAAAGCTTTTGCTCAAATGGCTAAGGCTTCTAATGAGATGGCTCAACATACCAATGCTTTCATGGAAGAAACTAGAGCCAACAATAAAAACACAAATGCTTCCATCAAAAACCTGGAGAATCAGATAGGCCAGCTAGCCAAGCAATTTTCAGAAAGAATTCCAGGTACCTTTCCAAGCAATACAGTTATTAATCCAAAGGATGACTGTATGGCTATCACAACAAGAAGTGGTAAGACATTGACAGTTCCAACAAAACCACCGGTGAATTTGGAAGATACAACAAAGGGGAAAGAGGAACAGAATAAGGAAGCAATTGAACCAGAGATTAAGGTAATTGTACAAGAAAAAGAAAAAGAAGTTGTGATTGAACAAGAGCAGGTTGAAGAACAACCAGTTGTGGCAAAGAAAAAGCATGAGTTAAGCCACGAATATGTGATGTCTAAGGCACCCTATCCAGAAAGATTCAAGAAGGGAGCCTATAACAAACATTATGATAGATTCTTGGACATTTTCAAGAAGCTACATATCAATATTCCTTTTGCTGAAGCCCTAGCAAATATGCCTGGATATGCAAAATTCATGAAAGATCTTTTATCCAGGAAGCAGAAGCTGCAGGAATGCCAAACTGTAACACTCACTGAGGAGTGTAGTGCTTTTATCCAGCAGAAAATCCCAAATAAGCTTAGTGATACAGGGAGTTTTAATATCCCTATTGCTATTGGTGATATTGGCATTGGGAAAGTTTTATGTGATCTTGGGGCTAGCATTAATCTAATGCCCTTTTCAGTGTACAAATCTTTGGGGATTGAGGAATTGAAGCCTACCGAGGTATCTCTCCAATTGGCTGATAGATCCGTGAGGAAACCTAATGGTATTATAGAAGATATCCTTGTCAAGGTTGATAAGTTTATCTTTTTTGTTGACTTTGTGGTGTTAGATATGGGGGAAGGAAGTGAGAAACCCATGCTATTAGGAAGACCCTTTTTGGCTACAGCCCGAGCTTTAATTGATGTTGAACAAGGGATGATTAAACTGAGAATGAATGATGAGGAGATTATCTACAATGTTTCAGAAGCTATGAAGAGACCTGCTGAGAATAATGATTGTTTCCAGGTTGATTCTTTTCATGAAACAATTCAACACAAGAAAGAGCGGCCTCAAGAGATTGATTATGAGTTGAAAGCTCGTGATCATATACCTTTTGAAAAAGAAGGAATTACTGTGGAGGTACTGGAAGAAAAAGCTGAAGATGTAGAGGTTGGTGCCCCTAAGGTTGAGTTGAAACCATTACCAGACACTTTAAAGTATGTGTTCTGGGAGATGGTGATACTTATCCGGTAATCATCAACAAAGACCTCTCCGAAGGTCAAGAGAAGGAGTTGGTTGAAGTTTTAAAAGCTCACAAGACCGCCATAGGATGGTCTATTACTGATTTGAAGGGCATAAATCCTTCTTTTTGTACACATAAGATTCTCATGGAAGATGATATCAAACCCGTGAGACAACCACAAAGAAGATTGAACCCAACAATGAAGGAAGTGGTAAGAAAAGAGGTTGTAAAGCTTCTTGATGCAGGAATGATTTACCCAATTTCTGATGCTGCGTGGGTAAGTCCAGTTCAAACAGTGCCAAAGAAAGGTGGTGTGACAGTAGTTACCAATGCAAAGCAAGAGTTGATTCCAACCAGAACTATCACAGGTTGGAGAATGTGTGTCGATTACAGGAGATTGAACACAGCTACGTGGAAAGATCATTTCCCACTACCTTTTATTGATCAAATGCTGGAAAGATGGCGGGCCACTCTTATTATTGCTTCTTGGATGGTTATTCAGACTACAACCAAATACCTGTAACTCCTGAAGACCAGGAAAAGACAACTTTTACTTGCCCATTTGGTGTATGCTCTCCATTTTTTTTGATATGGTGGAGAAAGGTTTAGAGGTATTTATGAATGACTTCTCTATTTTTGGTTCTAATTTTGATTCTTGTTTGAACAATTTGTCTAAAGTTTTGAAAAGATGTAATGAGACTAATCTGGTTTTAAATTGGGAAAAGTGCCATTTTATGGTAACTGAAGGTATAGTGCTGGGACACAAAATTTCTAATGCAGGGATTGAAGTTGATAAGGCAAAATTGATGTTAATTGAACAACTTCCCATTCCCGTAAATGTAAATGTTGTTAGGAGTTTCCTAAGACATGCAGGTTTTTACAAGCGGTTCATCAAGGATTTCTCCAAGATTGCTAAACCATTGAGCTAACTCTTGGTGAAAGACTCCGAATTTATTTTTGATGATGCATGTTCAAAGGCATTCCATTTGTTAAAAGAAAAGCTTACTACAGCTCCTGTGCTTACAGCTCCTGATTGGAACCTTCCATTTGAACTCATGTGTGACGCCAGTGCTTATGCAATTGGTGCAGTCCTTGGTCAGCGTAAGGAAAAATTATTACATGTCATTTACTATGCTAGCAAAGTTTTGAATGATGCTCAGGTTAATTATGCAACAACTGAGAAAGAAATGTTAGCAGTGGTTTATGCACTAGACAAATTTAGACCGTAATTGTTAGGATCTAAAATCATTGTTTTCACTGACCATTATGCTATTAAGTTTTTGATAACTAAGCAGGATGCCAAACCACGACTGTTGAGGTGGATGCTACTCTTTCAAGAGTTTGATTTGGAGATCCGAGACAAAATTGGAGTAGAAAATAAAGTGGCTGATCATCTCTCCAGAATTCAGGCAAAAGAACTACAAGATAGTTCGGAAAAAGAAATCAATGACTATTTTCCTGATGAGAAGGTGATGGCAGTCTTTGTTCCTCCATGGTTCGCAGATTTTGCCAATTACAAAGTTGTAAGAGAGTTGCCTCCTAACCTTACAAGGCAACAACAGAAGAAATTTCTGCGGGATGTAAGGCGATATTTCTGGGAGGATCCACATCTCTATTTCCAATGTGCTTGTAACACCCCGTTACCGGACCGGTGTGTTAACAACAAATATGATATTAAGCGCAGTTACAATCACAGTAATTGAGTTAATTAAATTACGGGCAACTTTTTTCTTTTATCATATTCCTTTTCATAACAATAACCTTTTCCGTAATCAATTAAAACAACACTATAATTGTAAATGCAATTCGCGGAATCATTCAGTTTACTAACATCACTAATCTTTCTTTTTGTTCAACCCATTTAAACTCATCATCTTACTCTCACATCTTACCATGTTATAGTCCTTTACAATAGCTACGCGTGGTTTCAAACCGCGCACCATTTGGAGTTCTACACACTATGTTAAGCCCCTTTCTTTTAGTCTAGAAAAACCTGAATTTTCAAAATTTACACTGTGGTAATCGATTACCAGTGGGTGGTAATCGATTACCACCAGTCAAAAATGAGGCAGTAGCCAATTTTTCATCCCCTGTTCTCTAGTAATCGATTACCAATTTTAATCGATTACTCCACTTGGTAATCGATTACCAAGCCTCTGGTAATCGATTACCAGGCCAGTAGCATTTATTTCGTCCCCTGTTGCATGGTAATCGAGTACCATGCTTGGGTAATCGATTACAATGCAGTAAAAATGACAGTAGACAGCTTTTTAAGTTCAAAAGGAGTTGTGTAATCCATTCCTAACACCTTAATACTCCACACAACACTTACACATACCCTAATGTAGGCTCTAGGCCCTTCCATCATGCATTTTCATACAAGAATACATCCATTACATAATCCTTGAGTTTATGTCCATTTTACAACAATAATGAGCCATTTACAACATCATATATCAAGGCCTCAAATACAAGAAATGTGGCAATGGACAAGTCCCATGCTCACTCAAAATATACAATAGATACTAAAGGCATACATATACATCAAATTTAAAGGACGTAACATGTAGTCAGAACATACAAAGGCATGGCATTTTCAACATGCACAAGTTCATGATCTAAATCCAAAGCATTAAACATATGCAAGGTGTGTCCCACTCAAATCCTCAACACACTGTGCCTCCAATATGCACCTCATGCTCCACTCCTCCAGGCTCAACCTAACCTGAAATGATGCCCCCAAACACGGGGTGAGATATACAAATATATCTCAGTAAACCAAGGGCCCTGGAGGCTTCTCCACCCCATGGCTCACTCAATGTGCAACAATGACATCTATGTAAAATGCATGACATACAATATCACAAACAACTGGAGACAAACCGAGAACATCCACAATTGGATTACGTTTAAGGACTCCATCTTATAACTCCCGAGACCTTCCTGGCGCCTCTCCCATGGTTGAGAAGACTCCATGGCAAAACCCAACTGGAACTCCTCATGAGCCCTATCCAGTGGAAGTCCCACGTTTGGATCATCCTGGTGTCGCTCCCAGAGTCGACCCCACGGCAAAACCCAACTGGAATCCCCAGCGGAATTATCCAGCGGATGTCCAAACCAACACACGTCAACTGGCCAGTGACCAAACAATTTCACACATAACATGCAATAAAGCATGAAACACATAATCACACAATGTCCAATGACACAAAATCCAACCACAACCTTCCACTAGGTGTGGTGGAGCACACAAGGGACTAAACCCCAGTTCCAAAGGTTACCTCAACACTGAGCCAATGCTCCATACGTAAGCTCCAAGCTTACCCCGCTCCCATAGCGTCCAAGAGAGGCAACCTATATGATCAACAACATGATCATCATCAATCACATATAGTCAATTATCTTCACAATAATGCTAACCAACATAACCACTTAAGCCTAAGGCTATTATTCCATACCATTTTACTTCAATCTCTTTTATAGATCAATTTACCAATACATCATGCATCACACATTCTTTCTTCTCATTCCGCTGTATCATACTATACCATCCTCCATTTAAACATCATTTTCAATCATTTAACCTCAACTACATCATTGTTGCATCATTTTTCCTCACTTTTCTTCATAATTCGGATTCTTCAAAAAGTATGCCCCAAGGCTTTTTCAATTCAATTTAACACTCTCATTCATCATATAATCATATTAACACATCATGCAACAACTTATCAATCCATTTCTTACATAATTCATTTTTCCCAAATCTTAGGCATCATTCAAAAATCCCAAGTTATGAGCATTTTTCACCAATAATTTTTATTGCATTTCTAGCTCAAATACATCATTCTAAGACATAATCATCTAATGCACATTTTCCATTTGAGCTCTCTAACATCACACATCTAAGATTAAAGACTTAGAGTTCATATTTCTAGATCTACAAAATCAACCGTAAAAATACTACAAATATACTCACAATCAATGCTAGACACACCTCCAAGACTTGTCCAAGCAATGGAAGCCCAAATGACTCCATGAACATCAATCTTCTCCAAAATTCGAATCTGAATTTGGCCATTTTATCCACAAAGAGGCGGTTTCAAGGCTTAGGAGTACCACCAATGGTTTTAGAAGGTGCTTTACAATAAATTTCAACACCAAAATCAAAGGATTTGGTGGAGAATTGATCAAATGGTGGAAGAGGAGGAATGGGTTCATTTCATGAAATGGGGGAAAGGGGTTCACGGGAAAGAAGAAGAAGAAGGAGGAGAGAGGGCGTGGGGATGGTGTGAACTTAAGTGGACTTTGGTCCCGCGGGTCCCACACGCGATTTAACTTTAATCCAATCACTAATTCTGATCACAGATTCTCAATCCACTTATTTTTCTGGTTCATGACATATTTTTCTTTCCCAAAAATATTGATAAAAATTTCACACTTATCGGTACACTCATACCGTAGTATTTTACACTAGAAAATCACTATTCATCAATTTTTCACAAACTTGCCTATTCACTCAATTTTTCGCCCTGAGTCCATATCTGGCATTATTTTTATCATTTGAGATCCCTAACTCCATTTTTCATGCCTCGGTTTACGTTTTTGGCAAATTACCATTTTGCCCCTGGTACACATTTTGACCCCAATTTCAGGATTTTCACTAATCCTTCCCTTTTAACCCACATTTTATCAAATAAAATCACATTTGAATTTATGAGGTGTTATATTCACCTCACCTTTTTGGAATTTTGTCCGCAAAATCAACTATGCACATATGCTAACTCAGGATACAGCCTGAGAATCTCAGTCTCCCGTCCCCAAGTAGCTTCATCAAGTGTGCGGGCTTCAAACTAAATGTTTACATTTCAATCTTTTGGCTTTTCAGCCCCTTTTCACTGTGGCCTTGCATTTCAAAGGCCCAAAGGGAGACATCAAGTCCTCCCCAATTTCAACATCATCCGGTGTCACCACATGTGAACAGCCGGAGCGCACCACGCAGTTGTGCACTTTCCCTGCTTTACCAAGCCAATTGCTTTTCACAAGTCAGACTACCTAGCACATATAGCCCATAATTTTTCTTGGCAGGTTTTCCTACCTAGTTAACATAGCAACAACTATACCCATAGGGTCATATCACGCTTTGTTCAATATATGCCACACAGGCAACTATTACTTTCTGACCCATTACAGCCACAATTATCCTTCTTTGATTTTTATTTCTACGGAGTATTAACTCTCGTCATCAATTTTTTTCCACATTTCTTATTACACACTAAACACTGATATGGAATCTCACAGCCCCTCAGTGCAATTCACCGAGTAATCATCTAGTTCACGCTCACTATACTTTTATTTTCTGAGGGAATAATCCCCATTTTTGGCATTTAGCCACAACTCGTATATACACATTTTAATCAATTCCACATGTGTTTCATTCCATACGCATCACCTTCATCATCCTTTAATTCAACCAGTATGTATCATTCCAAGGTCACATATCATCTCTCTCTCATACCTGTCCCATCACATAGGGATTTTCAAAACCTAGTTATCATGCCACAAGGACTAAATCCATCATTGTCATTACTTTCATAATTTCATATCGGCTGGTATACAAGTCTCTTAGACTATTCAAGTACTATTAGCACACTCAATCATATATCTTGGTACCTAGCCAAGAACAACATCAACATTGTGTATTTTCAACACATCTCTCACTATAATTTGCATCTATACAACTCCATCAGTAACTCTACCACCAGGGCAGAGATATAACCCTTTATTTCACCAAATACCATTCTATTTAACAGCTAGTACCACACCTTCTTACTTGACTACATCATAATTAATCACTTATTAAAATCATTGGCCACTTTGGCCACCAACTTAGCTTAACATCTCGCCATCACAAGCCTTCCCAGAAGACCTTGACTCAATCCATCAGTACTAATCAATTTTTCCATTCCCTCCACATAGGGTGATAATCCAACGATTCATTTCACAATTTTCGTAAAACCACAATTCCATACTAGCACACTTGGTATACACACATGCACATCTCCGAGTGCTCACATTCATAATTCAAACTACCATCTCATGACACCTCACATTTTTCATCATATTTGACATGTTACTGTTCACTTACAGTTATCCAAATTCACCCCTTGCGTTCCTCACAAGATACAATCCTCTAATGCAATGGGTAAAAAAACATCCTTAGGTTTAACCCCTCGAGCTCTTGCTGTCCTAAGGGCCCCAGGTGCAATGCCCCACCAATCAGAGAATCTGTCCTTATAATTCACGCAAGAAGAGGTAACATGCCATCGGCTGTACTAACAGTCCCACTAACACGAGGTTCTACCTCACACCACATCACTTATACAAAATAATAATAATCTCCGGGAACATAATCCATACGGAGATAGCCATACACTCCGGGCATATAAGCCACACAGAGATAAACACATTCACATCACATCCGTATATAACAGCAAAAGAGTTTTATATAGATACATAATGGTATACTAATTATATCTTACTTTTGCACCATCCACTATGGCTTTCCAAATATGGTTCTTTTCTCAACAGTCTACTCATTTAACTTGACGAGTCATTAGTTTTAGTCCCTAGCATAATCATCCTCACATGATTCCAACATCTTTCTCATACTTCGGCACAAAATTTTCAATTCTTAATAGTACCATGCTCGGTACAGTGCTAATCCGTTGTCCATCATGACTCATAGCAACTATGCTCAACACTGTAGAAGATCCACTTCATTAAAATAACATCACTTTTTCTCTCAATATTTCACTATGACACCAAGAGTGCCCTCATTTAACAGTCCATGCATTCTGCGCATCAGGACCACCAGATACATTTCAACTTCGAGCGGTGCTCGCCTGGGACTTCCAAGAGCGACACCTCTTAGGATTCAATCCACAAGGGAAACCCAGGACAATCTTAATTGTCACATTATTAACAACATGTGTGCCATGGTATAACTTGCACACCGGGACTCTATCACGAATCCCATACCACATTGAGCATCCAATGACACTCCAAAGAGACAATCTCTTCAAACATTTCTCATCATAGGGGATTTCACTTGCATCATTGTTCTTTTACCAAAGAGCTTACTAATTCATTACAACACAGATATACATGTAGGCACCCCGGCCTTAACAAGACATACAAATACATATATATATATATATATATATATATATATATATATATATATATATATATATATATATATATACTGGTACTTAGCCGTCACAGGATTATTATCCACATAAAGTTAGGCCACATCATCAACATTTTAATGCTACACAACATTATGGAAGCATATTAGTACCATTACTACACCACACTCAGTTATATTTTATCACCTCACATTTGTTAAGTCCAACCATCATTATATTATGGACCTTCATACTTTCAATCAATTTCTTCCAATGCCATCCATGGTAATTTCCTCAACTTCTTATATTTTACTTTTTATACATATGATATCCTCACTTATGTTCAGCCAACATTAAATCATCATGGACTAAAGTCCCATTTTCAACATTGAATTATCCAACACATCATTTCCATAGTTCTTTTAAGTTACTCACAATCCTCAATCCAAAATTTGAAATTTCAATTTATTTCTACATCCAAGCATCTTAAGTCATCCAAGTGTATGCCCTCACCAAGGGTCTTATAACCTTATAATTTAACCCTAAGGTATCCAATATTACATATAAGCACTCATATTCAATTTTTCACGAATTCATCGGGGTTCCAAACCCCCTCCATGTCAGAGACATACCACTAATTCCACATATATTCAATTGTTTCAACTCCCCATACATTTAGGGAAGACTTACCAACATCATCATCATAATATCAACTCAATTCAATCATACTTACTCACCATAAGACCACATTCAACTATGGTAGCATTCTACCCAAAATGGTTATACATCTTATCTCAATTTATTCTCACTAAGTCCTCAATTACATCAAATTCACTTACTAACATATCAGTCCGTGGAGCAGTCCACACAGCACCCACAACCTCAGCCTAAGGACTGGCATTGGTGCTCCAGGGTTGTCACGAAGGCATCTTATACTGACCACACATATAACACGAAGAAATGGGTTGATCAGGCCCAAACTAAGGAATCACATGTGTAGTAGTCAATAAGAGTCTACGTACAACTATACAGCACTTAACACAATCACACAATCATCAGAGTTCCCAAAGAAACTGCTCTGATACCATAAATGTAACACCCCATTACCGGACCGGTGTGTTAACAACAAATATGATATTAAGCGCAGTTACAATCACAGTAATTGAGTTAATTAAATTACGGGCAACTTTTTTCTTTTATCATATTCCTTTTCATAACAATAACCTTTTCCGTAATCAATTAAAACAACACTATAATTGTAAATGCAATTCGCGGAATCATTCAGTTTACTAACATCACTAATCTTTCTTTTTGTTCAACCCATTTAAACTCATCATCTTACTCTCACATCTTACCATGTTATAGTCCTTTACAATAGCTACGCGTGGTTTCAAACCGCGCACCATTTGGAGTTCTACACACTAAGTTAAGCCCATTTCTTTTAGTCTAGTAAAACCTGAATTTTCAAAATTTACACTGTGGTAATCGATTACCAGTGGGTGGTAATCGATTACCACCAGTCAAAAATGAGGCAGTAGCCAATTTTTCATCCCCTGTTCTCTGGTAATCGATTACCAAGCTTGGGTAATCGATTACTCCACTTGGTAATCGATTACCAAGCCTCTGGTAATCGATTACCAGGCAGACAGTAGCATTTATTTCGTCCCCTGTTGCATGGTAATCGATTACCATGCTTGGGTAATCGATTACTATGCAGTAAAAATGACAGTAGACAGCTTTTTAAGTTCAAAAGGAGTTGTGTAATCCATTCCTAACACCTTAATACTCCACACAACACTTACACATACCCTAATGTAGGCTCTAGGCCCTTCCATCATGCATTTTCATACAAGAATACATCCATTACATAATCCTTGAGTTTATGTCCATTTTACAACAATAATGAGCCATTTACAACATCATATATCAAGGCCTCAAATACAAGAAATGTGGCAATGGACAAGTTCCATGCTCACTCAAAATATACAATAGATACTAAAGGCATACATATACATCAAATTTAAAGGACGTAACATGTAGTCATGAACATACAAAGGCATGGCATTTTCAACATGCACAAGTTCATGATCTAAATCCAAAGCATTAAACATATGCAAGGTGTGTCCCAACCAAATCCTCAACACACTGTGCCTCCAATATGCACCTCATGCTCCACTCCTCCAGGCTCAACCTAACCTGAAATGATGCCCCCAAACACGGGGTGAGATATACAAATATATCTCAGTAAACCAAGGGCCCTGGAGGCTTCTCCACCCCATGGCTCACTCAATGTGCAACAATGACATTTATGTAAAATGCATGACATACAATATCACAAACAACTGGAGACAAACCGAGAACATCCACAATTGGATTACGTTTAAGGACTCCATCTTATAACTCCCGAGACCTTCCTGGCGCCTCTCCCATGGTTGAGAAGACTCCATGGCAAAACCCAACTGGAACTCCTCATGAGCCCTATCCAGCGGAAGTCCCACGTTTGGATCATCCTGGTGTCGCTCCCAGAGTCGACCCCACGGCAAAACCCAACTGGAATCCCCAGCGGAATTATCCAGCGGATGTCCAAACCAACACACGTCAACTGGCCAGTGACCAAACAATTTCACACATAACATGCAATAAAGCATGAAACACATAATCACACAATGTCCAATGACACAAAATCCAACCACAACCTTCCACTAGGTGTGGTGGAGCACACAAGGGACTAAACCCCAGTTCCAAAGGTTACCTCAACACTGAGCCAATGCTCCATACGTAAGCTCCAAGCTTACCCCGCTCCCATAGCGTCCAAGAGAGGCAACCTATATGATCAACAACATGATCATCATCAATCACATATAGTCAATTATCTTCACAATAATGCTAACCAACATAACCACTTAAGCCTAAGGCTATTATTCCATACCATTTTACTTCAATCTCTTTTATAGATCAATTTACCAATTACATCATGCATCACACATTCTTTCTTCTCATTCCGTTGTATCATACTATACCATCCTCCATTTAAACATCATTTTCAATCATTTAACCTCAACTACATCATTGTTGCATCATTTTTCCTCACTTTTCTTCATAATTCAGATTCTTCAAAAAGTATGCCCCAAGGCTTTTTCAATTCAATTTAACACTCTCATTCATCATATAATCATATTAACACATCATGCAACAACTTATCAATCCATTTCTTACATAATTCATTTTTCCCAAATCTTAGGCATCATTCAAAAATCCTAAGTTATGAGCATTTTTCACCAATAATTTTTATTGCATTTCTAGCTCAAATACATCATTCTAAGACATAATCATCTAATGCACATTTTCCATTTGAGCTCTCTAACATCACACATCTAAGATTAAAGACTTAGAGTTCATATTTCTAGATCTACAAAATCAACCGTAAAAATACTACAAATATACTCACAATCAATGCTAGACACACCTCCAAGACTTGTCCAAGCAATGGAAGCCCAAATGACTCCATGAACATCAATCTTCTCCAAAATTCGAATCTGACTTTGGCCATTATCTCCACAAAGAGGCGGTTTCAAGGCTTAGGAGTACCACCAATGGTTTTAGAAGGTGCTTTACAATAAATTTCAACACCAAAATCAAAGGATTTGGTGGAGAATTGATCAAATGGTGGAAGAGGAGGAATGGGTTCATTTCATGAAATGGGGGAAAGGGGTTCACGGGAAAGAAGAAGAAGAAGGAGGAGAGAGGGCGTGGGGATGGTGTGAACTTAAGTGGACTTTGGTCCCGCGGGTCCCACACGCGATTTAACTTTAATCCAATCACTAATTCTGATCACAGATTCTCAATCCACTTATTTTTCTGGTTCATGACATATTTTTCTTTCCTAAAAATATTGATAAAAATTTCACACTTATCGGTACACTCATACCGCAGTATTTTACACTAGAAAATCACTATTCATCAATTTTTCACAAACTTGCCTATTCACTCAATTTTTCGCCCTGAGTCCATATCCGGCATTATTTTTATCATTTGAGATCCCTAACTCCATTTTTCATGCCTCGGTTTGCATTTTTGGCAAATTACCATTTTGCCCCTGGTACACATTTTGACCCCAATTTCAGGATTTTCACTAATCCTTCCCTTTTAACCCACATTTTATCAAATAAATTCACATTTGAATTTACGAGGTGTTATAGTGCTGATGGGATCATTCGCAGATGTGTTCCTGAGTTTGGAATGAGTCAAATTTTGTGGCATTGCCATTCTTCTAACTATGGAGGCCACTTTGGAGGTAATAGAACCGCGCAGAAAGTCTTGCAAAGCGGTTACTACTGGCCGACACTTTTTAAGGATGCAAAGGATTGTGTGGAAAAATGTGATAAGTGTCAAAGAACGGGAAATATCTCACGCAAGGATGAGATGCCTCTGAATAATATTCTAGAGGTAGAACTGTTTGATGTTTGGGGCATTGACTTTATGGGTCCATTTCCATCATCTTATTCCAACCAGTATATCCTTGTTGCTGTGGATTATGTTTCTAAGTGGGTAGAAGTTGTTGCTCTTCCTACTAATGATGCTAAGGTGGCTGTGAATTTTTTTAGGAAAAATATTTTTACAAGGTTTGGAGTACCTCGAGCTATTATCAGTGATGGGGGTACTCACTTTTGTAACAAACATTTTGAGAGTTTGCTAGTTAAGTATGGGGTGAGACACAGAATAGCCACACCATATCATCCCCAGACTAGTGGGCAAGTGGAAATCTCCAACAGGGAGATAAAGAGAATACTGGAAAAAACAGTGGGAATTTCTAGGAAGGATTGGGCAAAGAAGCTTGATGATGAACTCTGGGCGTACAGAACTGCGTTCAAAACTCCAATTGGCATGTCACCTTATCAATTGGTGTATAGCAAACCTTGTCATTTGCCAGTGGAGTTAGAACACAAAGCCTTGTGGGCTACAAGGTTTTTAAATTTTGAACCATCAGGAGCTCAAAAGAAGAGAATACTACAGCTGAATAAGCTTGATGAGTTCATAAGAACTGCATATGAAAGTGCACAGATTTACAAAGAGAAAACTAAGTTGTGGCATGATAGCAAGATCAAGCACAAAGTGTTTGCACCTGGTCAACAGGTATTATTGTACAACTTCGACTGAAGTTGTTTCCAAGTAAACTTAAATCTCGTTGGTCTGGTCCTTTTGTAGTGACAAATGTATTTCCATATGGTACCATTGAGATCTCTCCTCTGGATGCTGAGAGACCCTTTAAGGTAAATGGAAATCGGCTGAAATTCTACTATGGAGAACCTGTGAATAGGGAGACAATTTATGTCCCTTTAACTTCACCTGAGTAATCACGGTTCCAGTCAGGCTCATGACGTTAAACAAGCGCTTGCTGGGAGGCAACCCAGTGGGAAATTTTTCAATTTGCTTAGTTTAGATGCTTATTTTTAAAATTTTAAGTATGACAAGAGCTGGGAATTTGAATGAAATTCTTAAAAGTCCACGCTTGCAGCGTGGAACATGAGAAAATGGCAGAGAGTTCCGCGCTGATAGCGTGGAAACCGCGCTATCAGCGCCACAAAATAAAAATAGGCAGTGCCACCCGCGCTCACAGCGCGGGAATGGCGCTCTGAGCGCCAGAGAAGAAAATCAAGCAGTGGGGACCGCACTCCCAGCGTGAAACCCACGCTGCGAGCGCGGGAATCGCGACAGTTTTTAAAAAAAAGGGAAAACCCTATTCTTCCCTCACTTCTCTCTCAACTCTCACAGCCGCCACCCACTTCCTCCTCTCTTCTTCTTCTTCTTCCACCTTCTACCACAACCGCCGTCCCTCTCTTCCTCCTCTTCCCTCTCTTTTCTTCACACACACCCATTTTACCATCACAAACCCACCCTCACCACAACCATATTTCCTCATTTCTTACATTTTCCACATCTATAAACAAGCATGTGTAGCATTTGGTGGGATTTAAGGGTTGCAAGATTGTGGATACTCTCCATTTCAGAAAACAAAAATATGGCAGGTGACAAGGTAAGATTGAAACTATTTGCTTCTATATTGTAATGTGCTGTTGATGTGCTCATGGTAGGTTGATTGGTGATATCTCAGTATGTGGGTTGGTTGGGTTTTGATCATGCATGCTAGGTGTTCGATAAAATGTATGATTTAAAATTTCCTAGTGCAAGATTCATGAAAAGTCATAACATGTATATGGATAATGGGATGTTGGATGATAGTTGGAAATATATCTATGTGGTCTTTCATGATTATCTTGGTTGTACAAAATTAGAAATGCATACTAGGTGTTTGATAAATTACCTCATAGGAAATATCAAAGTTGAATTGCCTATTGCATACTTTATGGATGTCATGGAGTGTGAATGTGTGTTAATTCAAGGATAGTGAGATTAAATGCTTCATGATTTTGTGGAGAAAATGCATTGTTTAGTATACATGCCACATGTTGAGATTTTATCTTCCACAAGTAACATGTATTTGCTTATATGCATTGGGTAAAAATCACTTGAATATCAAATGTCATAACCACATGATGATTTCTGTTATTTTGGTCCATGAATATAATTCTGATTTCACATACTATTTGGGTATGCATTACTGGCATTGTTATAATATGATTTGGCTGAGTACAGTGTTAACCAGTAATAAGCATGATATAAATCTGGGAATTGTCGTTGGTTATCTAATATCCTGAATTTTAATGACTTATTGCTAAATGATGTACATACTTGTATTCTATTGTGTTGGAACTTTTCTGAGTGTAGGGAAAAAGGGCCGCCAAAAAGACTACAGGTGCATCTGGCACAAAAAGGCCAAGAGCCCCTGCTTTGGTCGATTTTGATGGTAACCGATTTCTAAATCCGGAGGCACAGGACCGGTACCACAAATGGTTTTTAAGGAAAAAGATAATTCAGGAAAGAAAGATTAGCAGTTTTCTGGCGGACGACTGTCCGGTAAGCATCACAATTCAGAGGAGGGGATGGAACAAGCTGGTTCAGCTCCCTAGGGCAAGCTGCAGTACAATTTTGCGCGAATTCTGCGCAAATGCTGACAAGGATACAGTGGACAGAACAAGGAAAAGCTGGGTAAGGGGGAGAGAGGTCTCCTTTACAGCTTTCCAGATAGAGAGGTTGCTGAACACCTCCTGGGAAGCAACACAATCCTGTTTCTTTACAGACAAATTCAACAGGATGCAGCCTGTTGAAGGAGTGTATAAGGAAGACATGCCTGCTTTGGCTGCAACAATTCGGGAGGGCATTACTCAGCCTCACTCCGCCTGGAAATCCAAACAAGGTCAGCCAGATGTACCAGAAAAATTGGATCGGCTGGACCTCAATGAAGAGGCAATTTTTTGGCACTCCTTCATCAATTCCACAATCATAGCTTCCACAAATTTGAGCGATGTCAATGTGGAAAGAGCGGTGCTGCTTTACACTCTGCTAGGGGATTATAATTTGCATATTGGGGCTATTCTGTCTGATAGGATAGGCCATATCATTACTCACGGGCGACTAGATTTTAGTTTGGCTCACTGCTCACTCATAGAGCAACTTTGCATCCAGGCAGGAGTAGACATACCAGAGGATGAGCCAAGAGATGTAAAAATAAAAAAGGATCTGACCCAAAACCATTATAATGATATGCAGAAGGAGTCCAGAAGGCAAGCTATCTGGAAAGCATCTGGCGGTGCTGTTCCACCACCTCCCCCAGTCTCATCACCACCTCCATCTGCTGACTCTCAGTTGCTTCAGCAGTTGATGGTTCAAAGCAACTATATGATGAGTATGTTGGAGCGACTGTGCCTGGACAGGGAAATTGACACAGCTGGATTGATGGCTCAAGTTCCACCCAGTTCACAGGCGGGTCCGTCTATGCCTTCCGCTGCTGCTGATGATGATGTGCTTGGTGATCTGGAGGCTGATGATGATTTCATGGATGACATTTGAGTTTTACTTTTTCATTGTCATTTACTACATCTTGCTAATTTCTTG
Organism: Gastrolobium villosum; assembly: GCA_032173675.1. Lineage (NCBI taxonomy): Eukaryota > Viridiplantae > Streptophyta > Magnoliopsida > Fabales > Fabaceae > Gastrolobium > Gastrolobium villosum. The sequence goes on along the minus strand of JAVKPL010012623.1, from coordinate 24,968 downwards.
AAACAATTAGTTTTACATTTTGAAAAAACTGTTGAACAAAAGAATTTTTTTGCTGCAATTTTACTTTGGTTTGATTTTCATGATTATTCTGTTTTGGAAATTAACAAGTATGTGTGTATTCCATCTAGCAGAATTAGTTATAATCTAGAATAGTTTGTTGCTGAGGACAACAACATTCTAAATCTGGGAATTGTCGCATAGCATGCTGAATGCGAGATTGATGAATACTGTGGAACTACACCATACACCATGAAAAAGACGTCTTGTTTTGAAAAAAAAAAAAAAGAGAAAAAGAAGAAACAACAACAATTCTCAGGTTTAAATGAGCTTGATTGAATTTTGGATGCATAAACTTCTGGCATGACATTGTATAGGCAATTTCTTTCAACTGGTATGTCTGAATTTTTATGCTTGAATGATTAATAATGCCTAAATGATTCTTTTGGAAGTCTAGTCTGACATCATAGCTAGTGACTTTTTGTGCTTAAACACTTATTTTATTCTGAGAGACCTCACTGTGATAGCATTTCAGAACTTGGTTGTTTATCTAAAGATGCATGCACTGATTGAAATGATTAAGGAAAATTTTATTCTGTTAAGCCATGGCCAAATACTACACCAGATAAAATTTTCCATTGCTAACCTCCTTGGAGCCTGGCCCTTTTTGTTCATCATTTTTGCTTAGCCATATTCAGATTGTCTTACCTTAATTGAGATTGAATCACTGATGCGTTGGAATGAAAACAAAGGAAATGAGGTAAGCTCCACAGAGATCAATAGAGAAAAAGGAAGCAAGGCAAAAGAAGTGTGCTCTTAAAAAAAGAGAAAAAGGAAAAAATGGAAGAAAGTAAAGAAAATAAGGCTGAAAAAGGAATTAATTCCCGAAATTCTGTGGGAATGTTAATGGAGTAAAAGCAAATAAGTTGAAGTGTAATACCAGTTTTTCAATCTCATTGTTGCTTCAGCTACTATCCATAAACTCCTACCCTTTAGCCCGGCCAAGTTATAACCTATAAAGTTCTTTTGATCAATTGTGCATGTGTTAATGTTTCTCATCTTTAGGAACTTGAGAATATGAGCAAGCTTATGGTAATGTTATTGCTGTGATAGATTGAGTGATTGTCATTCCCTCAAACACTTGAGTATTAAGCATTATTTATCTGGATGAGGGGTGTTCAAACTAGATTCTGATCTTTTCATAAAAGGCATTGTTAAAATTCTTTGCATTGATTCAAGCATGCTTAGTGTGATAATCTATTGATTGGATGTACGATGTTATGTTGGATTAATTGATTGTTTCCTGGATTTAGTCTTGTACATTGCTAGGGACAGCAAAGTTTAAATCTGGGAATTATTTGATATGCGATCAGCATATAAGAAATTACAAGACGAAAAGAAGAAGAAAGTGACTCAATCAATGCAAGAAAGGAAGAAAAACTGATTAAAAGTATCCAGAGTCTGAATATCAGGAAAGATGCAGTAAAAGAAGGCAAAAAGGGAAAAGAAGAGCTAAAATCCCACGATGTCAGCGCGGGTATGGCGCTCACGGCGTGGGAAGCAGAAAATTTGCAGAAGATCCCGCGCTGAGAGCGCGAGATCCGCGCTATCAGCGCGGGAGAGCAAAAACAGACAGAACCTCCCCCGCTCACAGCGCGGGAGTGGTGCTGTCAGCGTGGGAGGCGCGAAAAGATGAAGTTCAAGAATTTAGCAAATTAGGTCAAGGTCTCTTATAAAAAGAGACTCAACCTTGGAAGGAAAAACACAACACAAGACCCAAAAGAGGCAGATCCGGCTGGAGAAGGAAGGCGTTCTTCGTGTTCGTCGTCCAGTTCTTGTAATTTTCTTCTATTTTTATTTTCAGTTCATGTTAAAATCAGATCAGCGATCATGATGTTGATTGGCTAGATCTATTTTCTATAGTCAGGGCCATGATCCCTTTGTGAACAATTGGTACAAGAATTGAATCATTATATGTGTTGATTTTAATATACTTTATCTTTTTCTTGCGCGTATTGATATTATTTCTGTTAGATCTGATCAACCTAATAGGGGATGATATTCTGGGGATTAGGGTTCGCAATAGGAATATTGGAATACTGATTCTGAAAGGAGATAAAGATGACGCTTCATGCATGTTCTAGGAATAGACTTGTATGAATTGCAGTCGTGGGATTTATCTACATAATGCTTATTTTCATGCGGGATTACTAAGGGATTAGGGTTCCAACTGAAGTAAAGGGTTAGATCACCAAGGGATTGGGATCTAAATAATTATTTCTAAAGATGATAATTTGTCTGAGTTGTTAATTTCGACAAGTATTGTGAATCAATCCAAAGTAAAATTGGGAGCAATTGGTGAATGTACCCTGGCTACAGTATTCTTCATCACTTCTTTTACAAAAGCATTTCTTTCATTTACTTATTTTAAGTCTTTCTCATAAAAACCTAAAAACAAGTCTTTACTTTTTAATTAGTTACCATATTGTGGAAACACAAATCGATAACTTAAGAGGACTGGTTATCGTAGTAGTTGTTTTCCAATCCCTGTGGAGACGATCTTACTTATCACTTTTATTACTTGTGCGATCGGTACACTTGCCGGGTACAACATTACATCACAAGGAATTACCTATGTGAGTGTGAAGTGAGGGTCGCTTCTATGAGGATTTTTCAAAGGTTGAATCTCTAGAACACTCGCAGAACCAGACAGGTGTCCCACGACCAAAATGGGCACAACAACGGACCAACAATGCTAGAGAAGCAATTGTGTGACTCCTATTGTCTAGGTATACACTAAAGGTCGATGGTTCATGTCGCCGAGACCACCGATTAACCGAGTATATCCGATAGGTTTCACTAGAGAAGGTTCAAAGGTAACTCTACCTATCTCGATGCAATTATTTCTCGTTGAGAAAATTACACTTTGCATTCATATTCTTAAACATTTAGTCACGATGAATTGACTTCTTATCCATGTGGGGGATTGTTGGATTTTGGGTCTAAATCCCATAAGTTATGAATAAGAAGTTTGGTAGTGAGAATATGTGTCTTTTCGTCGACAAACAGATATATCTTTTCAACCTAACGGATATATCTTTTCATCCTAACAGATATATTGTTTGATCCTTAACGGACGTGTTGTTTTATTCTTGAATGAGTGCCTTTTGATGTCGAATAAATATGTCTTTTCGTGTCCAATGGATGTGTTATTTCGTCGTCGAATAGGTGCCATTTGAATCATGACCTTACGTTTTCTATATATAGACCCTGACCCGTTCAGAAGATTAAATCCTGTTTTCTGCACTGATACTCTGTCGGATTTTTTCCTTCATCCGATTTTGCATTCTCCTTTCATAGTTCCTGTGTAATTCCTCTGGCAACCTGTTGTGTTCCGTTCGGGCTGTTGACTGGTAGTGCCACCATTCTTCAGACGCAATTCATTCTATTCTAGGAGACAAGTATCCATCAACCTTCGGCATCGGTGAGAGGGAAAATTGTCTTAAGGAGACACATTCTGTGGGCTCAGATTTATTCCTACATTATTCTGCATACATTGATCATTCTGTCTCATTATCTGACATCCTGTAAGTTTGTTCTAATTTCCTTATTGTACTGTGTTTGATAATACTGATCCTTAATCTCTTCTGTTCTATACATGGGTTCAAACCTCTTAGTGATTTAATATCACCCACTGTCTTCTAAATAACAAAATAAACTTATGAATTTAGTTTTGATTTATTGGAATAAAAACCCTATTTTTTTTGGGTAACAAAAATCCTAATTTAAAAGTCATATTCATAAATAAAGGAAGCAACAAAAAAAATCCAAAAAATTTAATCATGTCTAATAACAAATAATTGGATTCTAAATCATATAATTAAGGCTCTGATACCAAATGTAAGAAATCACAAAATAGAATTACATGAAATTAGAACACCAAAAAGTCTAGGCTTACCTATTGAAAACATGATTTTTGATTTCTATCTTTCTTCTTCCTTGCTGATATTCCTATAAGATTTGAAAGACTAAGATATTCCATTACAGCTCACACCACTTCCTAATTACAATGGTTGATGAGGCAAGTTGTGGAGTGACTGTTTTTCAACTTACCGTGAATGTAGATTGGACTTAGTCAAACTTATTAACCCCTTCCCTTCATAGGCATATGGGTTAGGCCTATGCTGTTATCCACATTAATCAGTGTTATAGATATCTAAGTCCAAACTAAATAATCACTTAATTAAATGGACTTTATACTGCACTCCCGTATGGATAATGACTTCGCCCATCTTTATGAAAACTAGAAAATAAATGCAATTGATTGCAACTCACAATAATTAGAAAAAAACCTAATGTTCAAATTTAAATAATTAAAAGATGAAGATGTACATATAATTTAAATTTGAGAGTGAATTACAGGTGACATACGTTGTTAAGCAACAAAATATCGTTCTATTTTCTTTGCGTTAAAAATATACTTATAACCAAAGAGAATAAGGATTCAAATAATTTTTTTTTTTTTTTTGGTAATCTGGATTCAAATAATTAATTGTGGTAGATTATGATGGCTAATCATTAATCAGTTATGGTAGTTGTCTATAAATTAATGATGTTAGTGACCAAATGCATACAACTTAGATATACTAGATTTATGCAAGTATTTCTTCAAGACATGTCGTAAGCTAAAATCGGAGCTCATAATAATATGGGAAAAATATATATAAATGAATTACTAACATAAAAAGATCATTAATAAGAGCCGAACATAAGCTTTGTTTGCATTAGGTGTGGTGGTACATAAAAGAATCAACATAAATGAGCCTATGTTAGTTATGGGCTGCATTTGATAGTTTACCCTAACAAAGCTACAAAAATAATATGGGCCCAAAAATGCAACCAATTCCTTATTTTATATACATTTTAAATAATAAATATATAAAAGGAAAGGTAATTTCTTATTTTTCTTCTTAATTTATATAACAAGCCTAATTCCTAACGCATGGAAATTGAATATTAGCTAAAACATAAATACAGTGATCTAAGTAGAATTCAATATAAGAATCAAGCAATATCTAAATTAGTATTGTTTCGTGAGGGATGATATTTTTACTACCAAAATTTTTCACTACTAATTTCCTACCAATCTAATCATCATTGGATCAAAGAGAGATAATGTTAAAAAGTTTCTGAAGAGAGAGAAAATATTAATCCAATGGTGATTAGATAGGTAGTAAGTTAGTAGTGGAATATTTTGCTAATAAGAATATCCTCTTCTTGTTTCGTAATGAAATATACCATAACATGATAGAAACTGAAGAGTATGTTTACAGTTCACCAGGCATAGTAGAAAATATTTTAGAATTGAACCTTTTCGAGGTAAGATTATGCATTTCACTGGGTTATATGTGGATTTGTGAAAAAATAAGCTTAAAAGGATAAATATGTTAAAGAAAAAAATATGTATCATTTTAAAGGATATAAACTTATGTCCTATCACTCATTATAATTATGTATTACAAGGAATACATAGTTATAATATAAAAATTATTATTTTTTATTCAGAAACTTGTCTAATAAAAATAAAAACAAAAAAATAAATAACTTTCATATTATAATTATGAACTTTACAAAATACGAGAGAGTTTTTGGTGGGACGGGAGTACGGTGGTCCCCTCTTAAAAGAGAAAAAAAAAAAAAAAGAGAGAGTAGGGAATGTGAGGAAAAAAACTAAAGAGGGAGAGATAAAAATGGAAGAAAATTTTAAAAATTTATAAAAAAGGATCATTGAAAAAGTGGTGGGGTGAGAACATAATAAATCTTTTCACAAAATACATAATTATATGCGACAAAAAGACATAATTTATATACTTTAAAACGAGGGGTAAGGTGTGTGTCATTTTAAAGTATGTAAAGTTGTGTCATTTTAAGAGAGAGAAAGAGATATATAAAGAAGGAGAGAGAGTTGATAAATAAAATAAGGGTATGGGTCCCACTTTTTTATGAGAGTGGAAGGATATAAGTTATGTCATTCAAAAAGATAAACATTTTTTCCCTAAAACGAGATACACTAAATCATATGTTAAAATTTAAACATGATGCTGGTTATAACTATGGTTCACTAAAAGGAAGGATGATGATCAAATTCATATTCTATGTTGTTTTTTTAATCTTCACGATTCCCGTGCAAATGGATGTGGTCCCAGTGGCACCTGTTAAAATGGATTTAGAGATAAAAGATTAAAATGAATCTGGACTACAGTGTAGGCCACATACATCTGTGATTCGTTTTTTTTTTTCTGTTTTTTTTTTCTTCGTCACATTCATTCTACAAAACATACTATAATTGAATAATATCCGAGTGACTCCAATAACAAGGACATAAGTAGATTGTTATACATTTAGTGAGTAGTCACTATAACAACTAGAGTTGATTTCTTTTATCAAAAGAAAATGAGATAATTTTGACGCCTATGAGATATCTGAGTTTTTTTTTTTTTTTTTAAATAACTGAGATATCTGAGTTAGTTATGGAACTACAATATAATTTAAATTAATAATTATCATTTATTTGAAGGATAAAAAATTTCTCTGGTCAATGGAGATAAATTATCTTCAATGAATTTTAAATGACGTTATTTTAAACGGAAATCAATATATTTTTATAATCATAATATATTGCAGAATTATATTAATCTTTATCATTATAATTTTTTAATTTTATAATCTAAAATGATATTGAACTTATTGAATATAACTTTATCTTCAATAACTAGATAAATACTTCTCCATGTAAAAAGTTAAAAACTATTGACTAAGAATGTTTGATCTCCTAATATTATCGGATGAATTTCTTTTTTTAATACATATGATATATTCAGTTGGTGACATCTTTTTAACAAATGGAGAACTTCTTTTTTCATTTTTATCCTTCTTATTTTTTTATTTTCTTTTGTATCCCAAAAACTTACCTCTTTTTGCAGCGCACGTAAGATTTTCTCCACGGGGACCCACCGTATAATCTTATACATGTCAAATGATAACGTGTCAGAATCTAAGTGGCATTGTAGAAGCAAAGGTTATTGCTAAAGAGAAAAAAAAAAGAAAAAAAAAAGAAAAAGGGTTTTATTGATTTTATGTGCACACAATAATGGAGAAAGAAAATGGAATAATGGAGAAGGAAAATTGAACAATGGAAGAGAAAGAAAAATATGTGGATTCACCTCTTTAATATGTAATATGTGTACGAAAGTGAAATTATATTATGTAAAATAATAAACATCAAACCCAAAGAAAAATAGAAAAAAAAAAAAAGAAGAGAAAGTTTTGGCCTTTGATGCCAAAACTGGTGACACACCACAACACAAACACAACACTTTTGGACGTGTTTCTTTCACATTTTTGCTTTGTTGCAAAACCAAACCCCACCATGTAGGAGACTGAGACTCGCTTTCGTTTTTCCCCATTTTTGATGAGTTTTCACGAGGTGGGCAACGTGGCAATCCTCTGATTCTGAAGCTTGGGTCTTTTTTTTTTTTTTTTTTTTTGTGAAGCTTTGTGAATTGTTTTTGGCCATGGAAGAGGACAAGTACGCAAGGGAATTGGAGGTGGCCGTTAGGGTGGTCCACATGGCATGTGCTTTGTGTGGGAGGGTGCAGGAGAGGCTCCTAGGAACAAGCAATGATCACGTTGTGTCCAAGGATGATGATTCTCCTGTTACTGTTGCAGGTATTTGCATTGAATTTTTTTAATTTGAATCTCCCTGTGTACCTGTTATGTGTTTTCTTGAATGTGTTCATTTGGGGTTGTTGTGAATTGCATAATTGATACTGGGTTTGATTTTTGTGTTATTTGGGGTGTGGGAAAGTCTGCATTTGAATCATTATACATGAAATAGTTGCTAGGTACATTGGTGTTTTGGTTATTGGTTGCTGGAATCAAATGGGGTTGTCAAAATCTTCGTTTTGCTACTATGGTGAAACTGAAGTGTGGGATGACTCAGTTTGTATTAAATTCAGTGAACTATTCTTAGTGAAACTGGAATCTTCAATAAGTAATGCAGCTTGAAGATTCATTTGGGACTGGAAAAACTTTCTCTTCGCTTTGTCAATTACTGAAGTGTATTATGATGGAATGGTTTCGAAATGAATCCGGTGAAGTATCCTATTTGTTGGTGAAACTGAAATCTTTAGTGGCTAATTCAGCTTGCATCATAATTCTAGAAGTGTCAAGCATGCAGATTTTCATTTTTTTTCTTTGCTTTTATTTTTTTGTTGCTGAAGTATGGAGTTGTTGAGCTTGTTTGAGCTATGACTTGACAGTGAAGTGCTAGGGTAAATCTTGTGTAGATTTATGTTGTACATTTATTTTTCGGCCATAATTTGATATATTCAGTTGATCTTTGCATTATGATAGAATTTCTCCATCTATCCTTGTCCTTTGTCAATGGTGTCATCATAATGTGTCTTGCAGAATATGATTTTGGCATTTATCGTGCACCTGCTTATATGTCAAATGGGATATTCTATAAAATTAAGTAGATGGTCATGGCCATGGTAAAGAACCATAAAATATAGAATAAATTAGGGCAAAGTAGATTGTTCATTGGAATTGGTATTCATTCCTTTAACTTAAAAGTTCTTGTTAACCTTTCCATTAAACTTCACCTATGTCAAATCCAACTATTTCAAAAGCATAAACTATTAAGTGAAAGCTCATGAATTTTTTTATATCTAACACAACCCCTAACATGAGAGTCCTTTGGGCCTTAAGAGTGGTAATGCATAGATCCACTTGTGCTCAATTTCAACTTTTATTTTAAAATATGGGCGGCAAGATCAAACTCTTGACCATTTCATCATAGAGGCTCTGATAATATGTCAAGAACCAATTATGTTAAAAGTTTAATTTGTTAGGTGAATGCTCATGAATGGTTTAAATCTAATAAGCTGTTTCACTAGATGAATTTTATGCAGGGACATCATTTGTTTGATATATAAATCTAGTGTGCGGTCACACATGCACACATGTTATACATCTAGCTTGGAGGTTGAAATCATGTTAATGTTGTTATACATAAAAAAGGGCCGACCCAGTCAATAATATAATTTTACAGCCGGGACCTTGGAATCACGGTAAGCATGCTTACCACTGAGCCAAGCCGGCCCTTCTAATGTTGTTATACATATCTAATATAATTTTACTCCTAGTCTGAATGATTCAGTTCATGCAGAATTTGATTTCCCTCATAATCACAAATGGTCAGAAATGCATATGCTGTTCGAATATTGAAATAGGCATTCAGGTCTGGTAGAAAATTTGCTGGGTTGATTACCCACTTACCCTGTTGCATGGTCCACTCTTAAATTTTAATGGAGAAGAAAGAAATATTTTAGTATGGCCATAATCATCCAGCTGGACTGGAATATTCAAAATTCTTTTTTTATCCCAAATGAAGACAGAATTATTATAGTAAAATTAATCCTAGTATCTCAATATTGAAACAAACCCCTGAATCTTATGATGCAGTTTTAATCGGTGGAATTGTGCAACCAGTAGTTGGCTGTATCTAGATGGTCATGATTAAATCTATATTTCAGAGAAACATTTTCTGTTTGAAAGAAATTCAACCCAGCATTCCAAAAATTGTCACAGATAGTTGTACTGGTGCAATCAAATGTCCCAATTGCACTATAGGCCTAGCCAATTATAAAATGTCAGGAGATTCATTTTACTGTTAGAATAATGTGTGAATCTTTTGCAAAGGAAAACCCATTAAGATGGCTGTGGTTCACAATTTACACTTTTGTGATGTTGCAAACTTGCTGTAACTTTTCCTATTTTTCATGATGTGACGTTCTTTTTTCTGGCAGCATATGTCTCTTTTTTGTGCTCGGTTTCTTGTTGGTGGAAATCATATTTACATTGTGGCTGGAAACTTTCAATGATTTGTTTCTTTTTTAAAATCAATATAAAGTTTGTTTGATCAACATTTAGAGTTTGATATTTTACTTTGATTAAGCATATGACTTGACTTGAACCAACTATCACACAAGCTTAAACTATTAAGTAAAGCCAAATTAGTGGTATTATGTCTAACATGTCCTCTCATGCAAAGGCCATTTGGGTTTGAAGGGTAAACAATGCATAAGCCCACCTTGTGCTGAAATTTAACTTCAATTTGTAAGAATGGGGCCAGCAAGGATTTCACTATAGACCATATGGTTATAGAGTTTTTGATATCATATACGAACGTACTATCCCAAAAGTTTAAACTATTAGGTGAAGACAAATTAATGGTTTTGTATCTAACATGCTTATTGTGTGGGACTTCATTTCATAACGGTGGAGACTTTTTGATTTTTGTTATCTGGTGACAGTCCAAAGATCTAAAGCTCCAACTAACTACCCATTTTTGCTTCTACAAAGTAGAGCTAACACCACTTTTCTCCTTTTCTTTCCCTTGTACACAGTATTAGTTTTCACAATGTTTCACTCAGACCACACTAGCTTGTTTATATTCCTATAGCAGTGAAAATAATCAGTCTGACCTTGCAAATGTGGATATTTTACATTACTATTTGTATTATGCTTCTCCTTGGTTGCATTTATATGTGCATTGCTTAAAATTTTTGTTTTTGGTGCGAATGTTCCTCAAAGTTAATTGACTGGAAATTTGATTTCATATCTCTGCATGAGAAGACTTTAGTGTTCAAGCAACTATAAGTTGGTTACTATCAGAAACTTTTGGGGTTCAAAATGTGTCAATTGTTGCTGAAGAAGACATACAAACTATCTCCAAGGATGATTCAGCAGGCTTACTGGAAGATGTTGTGAATACAGTTAACGAGTCTTTAGCTCTTGCATCCAAGTATGGTCTTCAAAGTCCAGAGACAACTCTTGGTACATCAGAAGTTCTTGAGGCCATTAGCCGCTGTAACTCAACTGGAGGCCCTAGTGGAAGGTATTGGGTACTTGATCCTGTTGATGGCACATTAGGATTTGTACGTGGGGATCAGTATGCTGTTGCTCTAGCTCTGATTGAGGATGGAAAAGTTGTTCTTGGAGTTCTTGGGTGTCCTAATTATCCAGTGAAAACAGAATTGCTAAATTATCATTACGAGCATGATCAAATGTCACAATCATCTTTGGCAACTCCTGATGCATGTGGAAAAGGATGTGTGTTGTATGCAAGGAGAGGCAGTGGTGAGGCATGGTTACAGCCATTGATTTCTGGGGATAAGATGCTAGTTTGGCCAAATTGTGCTAGACGGATTCGGGTTTCTTCCATTGACGATCCAGCTTTGGCTACTCTCTGTGAACCAGTGGAAAGGGCAAACTCAAACCATTCCTTCACAGCTGGACTTGCTCACAGTGTTGGACTTAGGTATAGTATTTATCCTTTTGTCTATCAAATAACATTTGGACCTATTTCACTCATAGAATTGGCTGAAAGTACTTCCATATAAATAGCAATACAGACCTCATTGAACATAACTGTGGTGTAAAAGGTTTAGAATTTAAATGCTATGAGAGAAACCATTTCTAGACTAACAATAGGGTCACCACAAGTAAAAATTGTTAGTTTAATACATAATATTAGAATTAGCGAAGAAGATACAAAAAAAGAGCCAGACATTTTAATTCTTGGTACTTCACATGGGAATTATAAGAAACAGAAAAAATTTCTTGGACAACTTGCATACCTACTGACCATAGAATTGATTTCTCTTATAATTTTTTAACACAAACTTTGGAAACTCATAACTTAAATTGTAAATTGATTATGAGAATAAGATAATATATAGAGATTTAGGTTCAATTAATAATTGCATTTCCTAGAGAGCAATATTCAAGAACAAGGAATCATGGACCAGACACCTTATTTTGCTTGGAAATTGTTTTAAGAGCAATATTCATTGTTTTAAGTTCCTTGAAAACTCAAGTTAAGTTTATGGCACTTTTTTTTCCCCTTTTTTTTGAACACCATCATTGGGATTAAACTGCTCTTCTCTTTCAAAAACTGTTACAGAAAACAGCCCTTACGTGTCCACAGCATGGTAAAATATGCAGCGATAGCTCGGGGAGATGCTGAGATATTCATGAAATTTGCAAAGTCTGGTTACAAGGAGAAAATATGGGATCATGCTGCTGGTGTTGTAATTGTTGAAGAAGCTGGTGGTGTTGTAACTGATGCTGGGGCCCACCCTCTAGACTTTTCAAAGGGAATGTTCTTAGAGGGTCTTGACCGAGGCATAATTGCATGCTCTGGTGTCACATTGCATGAGAAATTAATTGATGCTGTTTATGCTAGCTGGGACTCCTCAAATTTATGATGCTTCCTTTCTCATGCAATTACATCAATGAGGCAAAATTTTGGTAGAGGCAATTCGGATCATGTCTTTTTTTCCCCCCTTACGTTTTGGTTCTACAAAGTTGCATGCATTTATGTAGTTAACTTTTTAGTATACTGATAGCAAATTATATTAAACTGAAGATATATTTGTATCTGTGTGTGTGTGGTGGTCGCAGCAGAGTTTGTCCATACAGTGTGATGTGAGAATATGGTATGAAGATTAAGGATATAGAGAGAAAATAGGGAGAGGAATTATTACCAAGAAAGAATAATTCTATATCTTCTCAAGAAATTATCTTAAAAATCCTATTGATTAAATGAAAAAGTGATGATTATTATTATTATTATTATTATTATTGTCTTCTTCCTCAGATGTGGTTTGGCATAAAGATAATGACACCTTCGATTTAAGTTCACATATGCAATTTCGTCAAAACAAAATCTCGAGTATATAAATTATGGAGTAAATATCCTTTTGAGTCCTCACAAAAAACACGAATGTTTCATTTTAGTCCCTTAATTAAAAAAAATCTCAAGATTCCTAAAAAATTCAAAATTGACTCATTTTAGTCCTTTTGAGGGATTAATGTGGGTCTTTTTTGAATTTATGAGATACCACGATTTCAATTAAATGAGTTCACTTTGAATTTCTTAGGGACCTCGAGAGTAATTTTTTTTGTAAGGGACTAAAATGATAATCATATTTTTTGTCAAGGACCCAAAAGGATATTTACTCAAAATTATAAACAAGGGGCTCTGCATATCTATTTTGCTAAATTAGGTTGAAAAGCTATATCAAGTTGTTATCTATATTTATCGAAAAAAGAAAGAAAGATTTGTTTAAAGTTTATTTTTAAAGTAAATAAGAAGGATGTATATCTGTTTTGTATTATCTGAATTTTTTGAAAAAAGGAAAATGTATTTTAATTTAAAGTATATTAATTTAAAGTATATTATCATCATAATCCACTAAAATTTGTTGATAGATACACTCTTCCTCGCTTTAAAAGTATTTTTTTTTCACCAAGAAAACTCGACACGTGAGTATCTTAATATGGCACTGAAAGGGATATTGTTGTGGACTTGTGGTTCAAGGAAATACTAGCCGAAGTGCTTATATCACTTTTTCTTTATTAAATAGACCATTTGACTTTTTTACTCCTTTATGCCAATTCCTTTTTCTTTTGTCTGTTTAATTGTCTATCATACCTTATACACTAATCTTTCCATTGCATCACTCCACCTTATAAATACCTCCTTCCATATTTATCAATGCAAACTCATGGCTAAGAAAAAAAAGAAGTGGATGGACAATTAATAATTTAATACGCAAAAGGTGAAGACTTCTTTTTCATGAATATATGTTAATATGTTTGGACTGTGAAGTTTTTTTACTGGAATAGAAATTAAGGGTATCTTTGATTGTGTTCTGATTTTTTTTTGTTCTTAAAACTATTTTGTAAAATAGTTATGGAAATAATTGTTTTCTATATTTTTTTTTTCTTTTTGAAAGTTAAAAATAAAACAAAAAACAAAAAAACAACTCATACATGTTCTCTAAATTTGATTTTAAAAATAAAAAACAGTTATAATTTCTAAAACATTTTTTATAAAACAGGTCTTAACAAACGAGTTTTCTTAGTTTTTTTGTTAAAACTAAAAAATTGTTTTCCAAAACAGAAATCAAACAGGACTCTGATTGGTTTCTGATTTCAAAAATTGTTTTTAAATTTTAAAAACAATAAAACAAAAACTCTTGTTTGAAAAGACTGTTTCCATCTATTTGTTTTAAAAACTGTGTCTCTCTTTCTGTTTTGGAAACCGAAAAAAGCAAAACAAGTTCAGGATGTTTTCCAAAATTATTTTGTGGTTTCTTGTTTTATGCAGTGGCATTTATGTAAATAAGGGGATTCATTAATGGCTTTTTCGTAATTAAATCAATCTTTTTTTTATTTTAAATTATTTTGCGGTTGCAATTTTGTAAATATGAGATTCATTAATGGAATTTTTGTAAATAATTACATCTTCTTTATAACTTTGAAATTAATCATATTCAAACAAGTTTTATTGTTTTTTACTCTCAAAATCAGTTTTCAAACTTCATTCTCAAAATAGTTTTTTGAAAAAAAAAAAAAAAAAAAACACATTCAAACAGAAATCAAACACACCCGGTTTGAATAATTGTCCCTAAAAAATAGTGCCCAACTTAGGCGACTCCATTAACCGCCAGTATGGTATTAAATAAGGTTGTTTATGAAACCGCCTTCTAATATATATGAAGGCGTTTCAAGGAAACCACCCATATAAATTTCGATCCAATATTAAGGCATTTAGTATCCACTTATAAATGTCATACAGAGGCAGTTAACTAAATCGCCCTTTGATCAGACCAAATACAGTGTGGACAGTCCAAAACGTATTAAGCCCAATCACACACGGTTGAGACTCCTTCTGAAGTTTCTGGCCTGGGCCAGGTATGATTGTTAGAGTGAGGCTTGAGCCCTTTGTCCTTCACGTTGCACCAAATGCGGGGGGTACCTGCGAAGACACTCCGATGCTTAAGTCAGTATCAGAGGCAGGTGTATTATGTTGTGAAAGTAAAGGATGATCGTACCTTGCTGGTATATTGTGTGTTTATATAATAGTTGTGATGTTGCCTTTGTTAAGGCGGTTTGGCCTTTGTGTGGCCAGCCTTGGGCTGCAGGTCAGTCAGGAGACCCGGGTAGCCTTATCTTTCTTTGTGCCTAGTAGTAGGATGGTGGCAAGCTGAAGTTGTCCACTATTTACTGGAGTTAAGACGCGGTGGAATTGCCTTGAGCCTTAAATTTACTTCCCATAGAAGGTTTCGTAAGCGATGTGAGAACTGTATGTCGCGATGAGGGCATCGCGTCCGAGCTCGTTCCTTATGCTTTGTTCTGGGTCTTTAATGGGCTTGGGCTTTCATGCGTTGCTGGGCCCTGGTTAGGCCTATATTTTATCCGGATCAGTTGCGCCCTAGCTTGCGGTGTTGTCATTTGGCAAGGTCGTGAGCTATATGCTTTTATATGAGGTGCGGTAGTTTGTCTCTCATATGTCCTTTTGTATGCCGCGGTAATCATGTCAAGAGTACTATCGTGACCTTTATCCGCTTAGAAATGGTGGATTGGACGTTTAATCTGTCAGAAGCATTAAATGCTACCTTTATTACGTGTGTGTTTAAGGGCAGTCGTAGGTGATTTTATTAGTAAAACGCTTCCCCTTCCTACCATGCGTCCCTGTAAACCCGTTTTGCTTAACACGTTTTCGAGGCCTTCATCCTATCCGTTGGAGAAACAACCTTTCGTATTTGGACTGAGCTCTTTAGTTTGGAGGGAAAGACATTTCGTTGGTATTGTGAGAAAATCCCTAATTTCTCAGAGTTCATTTTCTCTGCATTTCCGGTGGTGACACGTCCTGCTCCTGGTGTGAACTTCCGAAGTATAAAGCTCAGGTGTGTTTTTTCTTCTTACTCCGTATTTTGTCTGTGTTTCTTTCATCTTGTTCAGCATTTCCTTCTTGGTGTTTGTGGTATGTCTGATAGTCACAAATGTGCGGATTTTATCAGATTTTGTGAATGGTCTGGTTCATCTAGTCCTCATTTGGGATTGTTACGAAGATCCAGGTCGTTGGGAACTGTAAGAACCCGCACCGCTAATTAAGGTAATTAGTGAATTAATTATGATAATTAGGAAATGATTCCATAATTGACCTTAATAATTATTATTGGGCTTAAATAATTATAATGAATGAATAAAATGCTGAAAGTCGCTTTTCGGAAGAAAAGCGCAGATACCGGTTCTGCTACCCGGTATAAATGCGTACCGGAAAAGTATCCCGGAAAATTATAACGAATGCATGATAATTACTAGAATATTATGTAGGACTTGTAAAACAAGTTTCAAGTCAAAATAACGTAATCCGATGCCAGAACCGATACTGGCTATGGAAAAGCGCGTACCGGAAAGGTGCTCCGAAAAATAAAATAAAAATATGAAAAATCTTAGAAAAATGTGTAGGTCTAGATTCCAAAGTTTGGGATCAAGATCTTTTGCGTTACTATTAAGGCTAATATTGCGCGCTAGGGACCCATTGCTTATTTATATGCATACTAAGGGCACAAAACCCTAGGTTGCATTATTTTTCTTACGTGAGTTTGGGTGGCTGAAGGGTGGCTACTGTTTCATTGACTCTCTTTCACCATTTCTTGAGTCTTGGACCATTTTCTCCATGATTCTTTCTTCTCTTCTTCTTTCAAACACTTGGTGGTGTGAGCTGTGAGGGTGTGAGACTACATTGGCTGCACACTCAGCCACGGTGAGTTGAGTTTGAGGGCTGGTTTGGAGAGTTGAGTGTAGTGGGTCTTGATCATGGCAACTTGAGGTCCAAGTGGTGACCTTTATGGGGTAAGAACCATCCTTGTGGTGCTATTTTCGTGTACTGGTTAAGGCTGAGTTTTGGGAGCTGTTGGGGAGCTCCAAGTGTCATTGTTACTCTGTTTCAAGCTTGGGGTAAGTTCCCTCACCTTTGATCTTAAGTTGTGATGCTTAAAGTTGATGTCTTGGCCATGTTTAATGAGTAAACAAGAAGGTATAATGATAATGAACCTAAAATGGATTAAAGATGCATGTTTTAATGTGTATATGTGTTAAAAGTGGGATCTTATGACTGGATATTCACGAAATGCAGAAACTGCATTCTGTCGTGAGATATCCGGATATTTGTCGAGCAGATATCCGGATATCAGTATCCGGATATGGTATCCGGATATTCATATCCGGATATGGTATCCGGATATTCATATTCGGATGTGGGAACTGGGTATCCGGATATGGTATATCCGGATATGGCCAGTGTGATATCCGGATATGGCATATCCGGATATGTCCCTTGTGATATCCGGATATCCTGGGATTTCGCAGAACAGTAGCTGTGCTATGTGAACAGTAAGCTATTGGGGGTTTATGGACCCTAGATTAAGGAAGTTGAACTTCTGTAATTAATAAACTAAGTCAGAATCATATGACTAAGGGCTTATGGCTTTGTTGGAAGCCTTAAGACGTAAAATGTAAAGGAAAGACGTAGTCTTTAAGTTGTATGCTTGTGATGCATAAATATTGATGTATTATTGGTCCATATCAGATTGTGATACTAATGTGTTTGGACGTAAGAGAGGTTGGACTCTTGGCTTGGATAGCTAGCTTGCAAGGTAAACTTTCGTGTCCTCGGTTTAGCCATTTTGTGGTTCCACCATGTCCCATGGGGATGTGGTTTATGCATGCTGTGTTACATGCTTTGATGTTTTGGAAATGCTGTAGAGATATTTTATGCAATGTGCTTTTATGATATGCATGTGGTGTCCACCTATACGGTAAGCCTGAGTATGTGGTACATACAAGATAGTGAGGCTGTGGGTGAGGTGCAAGCGGTGTTCCTTGTACTCATGTGGGTTTAGACGTATTCCTGCATTTCTCTGGCCAGTAGATTTGATAAACACACATGGCATGATTATCTGCTGCATCGCATAGTTTTGGAACTTATATTGTAAATACTGTTTTTGAACTTATATTACACATGTAAGTGAGCTTGGGGTGGAAGATCCTTGAGGACCCCTTGTCTTACTGAGATTTCTTGTTTAGAGATCTCACCCCACGTTTGGGGACGCTTATTTCAGGATCAGGTAATGTTGAGGGCTCAGGTGGCAAGAGGCCAGAGCTGAGTTGATGTTATTATGACATGCTGACATGCTGGATGTTGACTGCTGTTTATGTTTTCCCGCTTTGATTATGATATTATGCTGAGACTGTTGTTGGGCATTGTGCCTTATTTGGTGAGCATGGGGTTTGTCCATGCCACATGGTTTTGTTATTGTCTTTTATTTGAAGTTGTAATTAAAGTGTCAGGATTTTGACCCAGGCTATGTGTTGTAGTCCTGTGGCTTTAGATACTCACTTTATAATTATTTATGAGGTATTCAGTTAGTTGTCTTGCAATTTACATACAGGCAGTATTTTATGAAATTGATTAAGTAATCAAGTTGGTTAAGTTTAATGACGTCTGTAAGAACCCGCACCGCTAATTAAGGTAATTAGTGAATTAATTATGATAATTAGGAAACGATTCCATAATTGACCTTAATAATTATTTTTGGGCTTAAATAATTACACTGAGTGAGTAAAAATGCTGAAAGTCGATTTTCGGAAGAAAAGCGCAGATACCGGTTCTGCTACCCGGTATAAATGCATACCGGAAAAGTATCCCGGAAAATTATAACGAATGCATGATAATTACTAGAATATTATGTAGGACTTGTAAAACAAGTTTCAAGTCAAAATAACGTAATCTGATGCCAGAACTGATACTGGCTATGGAAAAGCGCGTACCGGAAAGGTGCTCCGAAAAATAAAAATATGAAAAATCTTAGAAAAATGTCTAGGTCTAGATTCCAAAGTTTGGGATCAAAATCTTTTACTTTGCTATTAAGGCTAATACTGCGCGATAAGTGGCCTTGTGCCTATAAATAGACACACTAAAGGCACAAAACCCTAGGCCTTTTAAATTCCTACATGATTGGGTGGCTGCAACTTTGCTTTCCTTGCTGCCTTCCTTCCTCCTTGGCCATTTTGCTTGGGAGAAACCACCAAGTTGCCACCTTTAGCTTAAATCCTTCCTCTTTTACCATGAAAACACTTGAGTGAGTGCATTGTAAGGAGGTTGGGGTCTTGTGTTCTGAGGGTGTTGCTGTTTGAGGGAGAGTTTGAGGCTGAGTTCCTTCCTTGGTTTGGTTGGGGCCTTGTTCTTGCTTGTGTGGCTTCAAGGATCTACCTTTGAGGCTTGTTGGAACGGGTGGTGTGCCATTTTCGTTCTTCCACAAAGACAGAATCTAGGAGCTTCAAAGAGAGCTTCATATCTCTGTCCACTCCTATCTAAAGTCTTGGGGTAAGTTACCTCACCATGATCATGAGTTTATCTTGCTTAAAAGTGGTGTCTTGGCATGTAAAAGGTTAAAATGAAGTAACCAACACCTAAGTGAACTGGTATATGTCTAAAAATGGATCCTTGGTCGTGTAGAAGTGTTAAAAGTTGGACCTTTGTACTGGATATTCACGTAATGCAGAAACTGCATTCTGTCGTGAGATATCCGGATATTTGTCGAGCAGATATCCGGATATCGATATCCGGATATGGTATCCGGATATTGATATCCGGATATGGTATATCTGGATATGGCCAGTGTGATATCCGGATATGGCATATCCGGATATGTTCCCTGTGATATCCGGATATCCTGGGTTTTCGCAGAACAGTAGTTGTGCTGTATGAACAGTAAACTATTGGGGGTTTGTGGACCCTAGATTAAGGAAGTTTAACTTCTGTAATTAATGAACTAAGTCAGAATCACATGATTAAGGGCTTATGGCTTTGTTGGAAGCCTTAAGACGTAAAGGAAAGGCGTAGTCTTTAAGTTGTATGCGTGTGATGCATAAATATTGATGTATTATTGGTCCATATCAGATTGTGATACTGTTGTTTTTGGACTTGAGAGTGGTTGGACTCTTGGCTTGGATTGATTGCTTGCAAGGTAAGCTTTCGTGTCCTCGGTTTAGCCATTTTGTGGTTCCACCATGTCCCATGGGGATGTGGTTTATGCATGCTGTGTTACATGCTTTGATGTTTTGGAAATGCTGTTGAGCTATTATATGCAATGTGCTTTTATGATATGCATGTGGTGTCCACCTATACGGTAAGCTTGAGTATGTAGTACATACAAGATGGTGAGGCTGTGGGTGAGGTGCAAGCGGTGTTCCTTGTACTCATGTGGGTATAGACGTATTCCTGCATTTCTCTGGCCAGTAGATTTGATAAACACACATGGCATGATTATCTGCTGCATCGCATAGTTTTGGAACTTATATTGTAAATACTGTTTTTTTTAACTTATATTACACATGTAAGTGAGCTTGGGGTGGAAGATCCTTGAGGACCCCTTGTCTTACTGAGATTTCTTGTTTAGAGATCTCACCCCACGTTTGGGGACGCTTATTTCAGGATCAGGTAATGTTGAGGGCTCGGGTGGCAGGAGGCCAGAGCTGAGTTGATATTATGATATGCTGACATGCTGGATTTGACTGCTGTTATGTTTTCCGTTTTGTTTATATTATTATGTTGAGACTGTTATTGGGCATTGTTGCCTTATTTGGTGAGCATGGGGTTTGTCCATGCCACATGGTTTGGCTGTTGTCTTTTAATTTGATGTTGTAATTAAAGTATCAGGATTTTGACCCAGGCTACGTGTTGTAGTCCTGTGGCTTTAGATACTCACATTATATTTATATATGAGGTATTTCAGTTAGTTATCTTGCAATTTACATACAGGCAGTATTTTATGAAATTGATTAAGTAATCAAGTTGGCTAAGGTTAATGACGTCATAATTGAATTAAAGAAAAAGTTATTCCGCATTTTAATTAAGCGTGGCTTAATACGATAGTGTGTTAACAATCCGGGTTAACACGGGCTGTTACATTTTATGGTATCAGAGCACTTTCTAGGGAAAAGCCTGTATGTATTGCAATAACTTAGGATGTCTCGTTGCGTGTCTACTTTGCGTTCTCTCTGATTGGTGTGTGTTATGATGATGCATATGTGACCACATGGCGTGGGCCTGATCAACTCATTCTTTGTGTAACTTGTGCAGAGTCATGGTGCCACCAAGGAGGAACCCTAGTACGAGTGAGGATCAATCGGATCCTATCCTGGCTGCATTAGCTGAGATGCAGGTGGCCCGACTAGCCGACCAGGAAGCCACGAGGTTGGCAAACCAGGCGATGCTGGACGCTATTCGAGATGCGAACCGGCGAGCCACGGCAGAGGTTCTGGAGGAGAACCGGATGGCCAACATGACTATGATGAGGGTCATGTTGGAGGAGTTGAGGGCTGGTCCTGCTGCTGGCCAGTGTCCTCCACCACCTCCACCGCCGCCACCGCCTCCACCTCCGCCTAGTCACCAGGAGGACACCCAGAGTCAGATGGGTGAGGGCAGTCACTTGACGGGGGCTATGCAGACCATTCCCGTATTTGCTGAGGATCGTGACGAAATCGATCGCTGGCTGAATGCTTTCCGCAAGCATAAGCCACCTTCTTTCGACGGATCTTATGATCCCATTGCTGCTGCCAGATGGCTACAGGCGTTGGACAAGATCTTCCGGATCATGCAGTGTACCGATCCACAGAAGCTGTTGTTCGCCACTTACATGCTGGAGGGCGAGGCCCATGAGTGGTGGACCAACCTTTCACACATCTACGAGATGCAGGGCCGTGTGATGACGTGGCCATTCTTCGAGGAGAGCTTTCTGGGTCAGTACTTTCCTTTTGACTCTCAGGAAAGGAAGCAGGGAGAGTTTGACCGTTTGGTGCAGGGCTCGTTGTCTGTCGACGAGTACCTGGCTAAGTTTAATGAGCTGGTCAAGTTCGCTCATTTCCGTATGGCGAGACCGACTCCTGTTTTTCTTGCGGCTAAGTTCCGGAGGGGACTTAATGAGGACATTGCTGGACATCTTGCTGGTTCTGCTTCGAGAGACTTCGGAGCTTTAGTACAGCAGTGCCGCGACATTGAGGACTATTGCCGGGCGAGTCAGGCCAAGAAGGCCAAGATTGAGGTGCCACAGGGTACCGGCGGTTCCGCTCCCTGGCGGGACATGAAGCTTGGAAACAAGGGCAAGGGCAAACAGTTGGCGGCTAAGCAAGCGCCAAATCAATTCAAAAAGACTTTCACTCAGGGAAACACAGCTAGACCTCCTGCTCCCAGATGCTCGGGATGCGGGAAGTCACACTTTGGGCCGTGTTCTACCGGACAGCTGATATGCTTCCAGTGTGGCAAGGAGGGCCACTACTCCAGAGATTGCCCGACGGCGAGAGTTGCTGCAGTGCAGGCTGTGCCATTGCAGATGGTTCCTACTGGGGCACCAGCCGTGCCACCTACTACGGGGCGTGTGTATACTTTGAATCGTCAGCAGTCGGACAGAGCTCCAAACCTGGTCAGAGGTACTGTTACCATTGGTGGTTCAGCTGTTGATGTATTGTTTGATTCCGGGGCAACGCACTCTTTTGTTGCTACCCCTATTGTTGTGGGGCTTGAGTTGCCCAGTGATGTGCTTTCTCCACCGATGCGGGTGACCACCGCCACCGGAGAAAAATGTTTGACCTCCACTGTTCATCGCGATGTAGCGTTTCAGTGGGATGGCCGTGACTTCTCGGTAGATCTGATAGGATTGCCGATGGCCAACCTGGAGATTATTCTGGGCATGGATTGGTTGTCCAGAAACTGTGCATTGATTGATTGTTGTGCCAAGAGAGTGGTGATGTCTCCGGGTGGGTCCACAGCCAGTTCCTCACCGTTCATTTCAGTCCTACAGGCGAGGAGGGCCTTGAGAGCAGGGGCATTTGGCTATGTCATGTTGGGAGGTTTGGTGAGTGGGACACAGGAGGATCTCACTGGCATTCCTGTGGTGAGGGAATTCCTCGAGGTGTTTCCCGAGGAGATTCCTGAGTTTACACCGCAGAGGGAGATAGAGTTCTCCATAGATTTATTGCCTGGTGTGGGACCTATTTCATTGGCTCCATACCGGATGTCGCCACCAGAGTTGGCGGAGCTGAAGAAGCATATCGAGGAGCTTTCAGCGAAAGATTTCATTCGGCCGAGTGTGTCTCCCTGGGGAGCACCGGTCATTTTTGTGAAAAAGAAAGATGGGACCATGCGGTTGTGCACCGACTACAAACAGTTGAACAAGGTGACAATCAAGAACAAGTATCCTCTTCCACGCATTGATGATTTGCTGGATCAGCTCAGGGGTGCTTGCGTGTATTCCAAGATTGACCTCCGGTCCGGTTACCATCAGATACGGGTAAAGCCGGAGGATGTCCCAAAGACAGCGTTTCGCTCGAGGTACGGGCATTATGAGTACTTGGTGATCCCGTTTGGACTCACCAATGCACCCGCAGTGTTCATGGACTACATGAACAGGATCTTCCAGCCGTACCTGGATCAGTTTGTGATCGTCTTCATTGACGACATCTTAATTTACTCCAAGACGGAGGAGGAGCATGCTGAGCACTTGAAGATTGTTTTGCAAGTGTTGAAAGAGAAAAAGCTATATGCTAAGCCGTCAAAATGTGAGTTTTGGCTCAAGGCGGTGAAATTTCTGGGTCATGTAATTTCCGCTGATGGAGTTGCAGTTGATCCTAACAAGATTGAGGCCGTGATGGATTGGGAGAGGCCCAAGACGGTTATAGAAGTGAGAAGCTTCTTGGGATTGGCAGGGTACTACAGGAGGTTCATAGAGGGATTCTCCAAGATGGTGCTACCGATGACTCGCCTTACCCGAAAGGAGTCTCCATTCGTGTGGACACATGAGTGTGAGGAGTGCTTCCAGGAGTTGAAGGAGAGACTGACTACTGCTCCTGTGTTGGTCCTTCCTGATCCTGCGGAACAGTTTGAGTTATATTGCGATGCCTCTGGTAAAGGACTAGGCTGTGTGTTGATGCAGAAAGGGAAAGCTGTTGCCTATGCTTCAAGACAGTTGAAACCTCATGAGGAGAACTACCCGACTCACGACTTGGAGTTGGCAGCCATTGTTTTTGCTTTCAAGATTTGGAGGCATTACCTGTTTGGCATGAAGTTTGCTGTATTCAGTGATCACAAGAGCCTGAAGTATCTGTTTGACCAGAAGGAGTTGAACATGAGACAGCGTAGATGGATGGAGTTCTTGAAGGACTACGACTTTGAGTTGAGGTACCATCCTGGCAAGGCCAATGTGGTAGCCGATGCTTTGAGTCGGAAATTCGTGAGCTTATCCAGCTTGATGATGAGCGACTACGAGGTAATTGAAAAGTTCAGAGACTTGAGAGTGAACTCCTTGTTTGGGGGTGCACTGCTTGAGATGGAAACAGCAGAAGTGATTAATGAGCTGATGGAAAAGATTAAAGAGGCGCAAGTGCAAAGAGAGTGCCTGGATTATGTGAAGAACCAGGACGGTGTGTCTTGGAACGAGGATGGATTGCTGCTGTTCCAGAAGAGGATTGTTGTTCCTCGAGGACCATTGACCGAGGAGGTTATGACAGAGGCTCATAAGGGCTGATTTACTATTCACCCTGGTGCTACAAAAATGTACCAGGACTTAAAGGGAAATTTTTGGTGGCCGGGCATGAAGAAGGACATAGCGGTCTTCGTGTCCAAATGCCTTATTTGTCAGAAAGTGAAGATTGAGCACCAGAAACCGTCTGGTAAACTTCAACCTTTGGAGATTCCACAGTGGAAGTGGGAGAGTATTTCCATGGACTTCGTGGTGGGATTGCCTAAGACTCAGGCTGGTTGTGACTCTATCTGGGTCATTGTGGACAGATTAACCAAGTCTGCCCATTTTCTTCCAATGAAGGTGAGCTTCACTACAGAGCAGTTGGTCAAGCTTTATGTCCGCGAGATTGTGAGGCTTCAGCCGGGGTGCCCGAGAGTATCATCAGTGATAGGGACCCGAAGTTCACATCTCGGTTCTGGAGGCGCTGCAGCAATACTAGTAATGAAACGAGTAACAGGCAAAAACATG
>JAVKPL010012622.1:0-63831 GCA_032173675.1 Gastrolobium villosum | reverse complement strand
CTTTTCCTATCCAATTTGCAACCGGCAAAGTCGGAATCGGAATAACCTATAAGCTCACATGGAGCTCCCTTTGGGAACCATAGTCCCACTTGAGTAGTGCCTATAAGATATCTCAAAATCCTTTTTACGGCACTGAAGTGTGATTCTTTAGGATTAGCTTGAAATCTAGCACACATGCATACACTAAACATAATGTCCGGTCTACTTGCGGTTAAGTAAAGAATCAATCGCTTTTGAACTTTCCATACCAAATTTCTTGAGCAATTCCTTACAATATTTGCCTTGATTGATGAAGATTCCATCTTTCGCTTGTTTGATTTGAAGACCAAGGAAGAAGTTGAGCTCACCCATCATGGACATCTCAAATTCTCTTTTCATGGTGTTAGCAAATTCTTCACAAAGTTTAATGTTAGATGCACCAAATATAATATCATCAACATATATTTGAACCAGTAAAATATGATCATTTTTCCTTTTTATGAAAAGTGTTGTATCAACCTTTCCTCTTTCAAAGCCTTGTTCTAAAAGGAATTTGCTTAACCTTTCATACCAAGCTCTTGGAGCTTGCTTTAAGCCATATAAAGCCTTTTTAAGTTTAAAGACGTGGTTAGGCAAGTCATGATTTTCAAAACCGGGTGGTTGATCAACATAAACTTCTTCTTGGATATATCCATTTAAAAAGGCACTTTTAACATCCATTTGAAATAGTTTGAAGTCCATCATACATGCAAATGCAAGCAATAATCTAATGGCTTCTAATCTAGCAACGGGAGCATATGTTTCATCGAAATCAATTCCTTCTTCTTGATTGTATCCTTTAGCAACAAGCCTAGCTTTGTTTCTGGTGATTATACCATTTTCATCTAGCTTGTTCCTAAATACCCATTTAGTGCCAATTATTGAGTGATCATTGGGTCTTGGTACAAGTTCCCAGACTTGATTTCTTTCAAATTGATTTAATTCTTCTTGCATTGCCAAGAACCAATGTTCATCAATGATTGCCTCATCAATGGTTCTAGGTTCGATTTGAGAAACAAATGCTAAATGATTACAAATGTTTCTAATGGAGTTTCTAGTAGTTACCCCTTTTGACATGTCACCTATTACTGCATCAATGGGGTGATCTTTTGCCGATCTCCAATCTTTTGGAAGATCACATTCATTTTTGTTGTCTTGAGAGGTTCCTTTATTTTGATTTTGCTCCTTCTCTTGGTGTTCATCCTCTTGCCTTTTGTCATTTAAATTCATGTTGCCCAAGATTTCTACAAAATCATCATCACAATTTTCTTTTCTTGACAATGAAGGGTTAGTTTCATCAAATATCACATGAATTGATTCTTCAAGTACCATAGTTCTTTTGTTATAGATTCTAAATGCTTTACTTGTGAGTGAATATCCTAGAAATATACCTTCATCAGATTTCGAATCAAATTTGCCAAGGTTATCCTTTCCATTATTCAAAACAAAACATTTGCAACCAAAAATATGAAAGTGTGAAATATTTGGTTTTCTTCCTTTGTAAAGTTCATAGGGGGTTTTCTTTAAAATGGGTCTAATTAAAGCACGGTTCATTACATAGCAAGCGGTGCTCACGGCATCCGCCCAAAAGTATTTTGGAAGATTATTTTCATTTATCATTGTCCTTGCAAGCTCTTGCAAGACACGATTTTTCCTTTCTACGACTCCATTTTGTTGTGGAGTCCTAGGGGTGGAAAAATTGTGTTGAATTCCATTTTCATCACAAAATATTTCAAAGTCTTGATTTTGAAATTCTCCCCCATGATCACTACGAATTGAAACAATGTTCAAAGATTTATCGTTTTGAATAAACTTGGCAAGTTTTCTAAATGCTTGAAAAGCTTCGCTTTTATGAGCAAGAAACAATGTCCATGTAAAACGGGAAAAATCATCCACAATGACGAATGCATAGTAGTTGCCACCAAAGCTCATTATTTGTGTGGGCCCAAAAAGATCCATGTGTAAAAGTTGCAAAGGCCTAGTAGTTGAGACAACATCTTTGGATTTGAAAGAGGCCTTTACTTGCTTTCCCATTACACATGCATCACATAACTTGTCATTTTGAAATTTAAGCTTTGGAAGACCAATTACTAAGTCTTTAGAGATCAACTTATTTAAGTGACTCATGCCAATGTGTGCAATTCTTTTGTGCCATAACCATGAATCATTTTCCTTACTAACCAAGCAACTATCGTCATTTGAAGGAATACCATCTAAGTCAATCATATAGATATTATCCACTCTATAGCCTTTAAACTTAACTTGCCCATCATTTAAATTTTCAATTTTGCAATATTTAGAATCAAAAACTATTTTAAAATCTTTGTCACACAATTGACTAATACTAAGCAAGTTATGTCTAAGACCATCAACAAGCAAGACATTTTCTATACAAGTTGATGAGGAGTTACCGACTTTCCCAATGCCAAGGATCTTTCCTTTGTTATTGTCTCCATAAGATACATGTCCATGATCCTTCCTTGTAATTGAAAGAAATTTAGTGATGTCTCCTGTCATATGTCTTGAGCAACCGCTATCCAATACCCATTTAGATGAAGCACTTCTCAGACACACCTATAAAACATATTCAACATTTGATCTTAGGTACCCAAATTTGTTTGGGTCCTTGGGTGTTAGTCATGGGTCTAGTTCCTTTAGGAACCCACACTTTCTTTTGACCATTAATTCCATTCTTTCTAATCTTACATGTTGATGCACTATGTCCTTTTCCACCACAATGATAGCATTTAATGAAGGGACTACTAGTCATGTAAGATGGTGATATGAAGAAGTTCTTATAGGATTTTTCTTGTATGTTAGTATCGAATCCTAAGCCGGATTTGTTAAACATGCATCTTTGTTTTCCAAGCAATGCATTTAAGTTGTCTCTACCACATGTAAACTTGCTTAGCACATTGTTTAAGTCATCAATTTCATTTGTTAGCTTTTCACATGAAGCACATGATGATGATGATGCATGATCATTTAAAGATAAACATTTAATGCAATTTCCTGCTAGCATCAATCAATTTAAGTGTGTCATTTTCATCTTTTAGATCTTTTACTTCTTTGTTTGAGCATGCAATTTGTTTTTCTAAGGAAATAATGGTTTTTCTCATTTCTCTAAGAGATTTAACATGCTCTAAAGATTCACTATGTAGTTCATCAAATAAATTTTGCAATTCATCATATGAAGGAGATATAGAAGAGCAAGTGGAGTTTACCTCGGATTCTGATTCATTGCCATCTTCAATTGTCATGAAACACATATGTTTCATTCCTTTGCTTAAATCCTTTGAGGCTTTAGAGTCTTGTAAGAAACATACATTTGCTTCTTCATTGCTTGAATCATCGGATGAGCTTGAATCTTCATCCCAAGCCGCATAAGCCTTCTTTTTGTAATTTTTCTTGTCCTTGAAATGATTCTTTTCACTCTTTTCTTTCTTTTGAAGCTTAGGGCAGTCGGCTTTGAAATGTCCGGTTTTTCCACATTCATAACATGTATGAGGAGGTTGAGAGGCTCCTTCATCCTTGAATCTTCTCCTTGGAGGAAATGGGGGTCTTCTTTGAAAATTCTTCTTCTTAAAGAATTTCCCATACTTTTTTACAAAGAAACTCATTTCATCTTCATCTAATTCATCTTCCGATGGCTCCTTTTCTTTTTCCTCCTCCACTAGAGATTTGGAGCTAGTGGCTTGCAAAGCTAATCCTTTGCTTTTCTTTTTGACTTGCTCCTTCAGAGTTAGTCTTGCCAATTCTAACTCATGCTCTTGAAGCTTCCCAAAGAGTGTAGCAATGGACATGCTTTTTAAATCTTTCGATTCGCAAATAGCCGTCACCTTGGGTTGCCAATCCCTATTCAAGCTTCTCAAGACTTTAGTCACCATTTGAAAATTATTGTATGAAGCTCCTAATGCATCCAAATGAGTAACAATATGGGTTAGTCTTTTTTGCATGCTATGAATAGTTTCACCATCATTCATTTCAAATAATTCAAATTCTCTAGTTAATCCAAGAATTTTTGAGACTTTAACTTCACTAGTTCCTTCATGTGTTACCTCAAGCACATCCCACATTTCTTTTGCGGTTTTGCAAGAGGCTACACGAAAATATTCATCTCTACCTAAAGCATTGGTAATCAAGTTTCTAGCCTTAGCATTCCAATTAGCTTCTTTACTTTCTTCTTCCGAAAATTCCTTTAGAGTCTTTGGAACATCGTTTTTGTTTTCATCTTTTTTTGTGGGAGCTGTATATCCCTCATCAACAATGTTCCAAATTTTTAAATCAATAGACTCAAGAAAAATTTGCATTCTACTTTTCCAATAAGCATAATCGGTGCCATTAAAGAAAGGAGGTCTTGAAGTTGAGGTTCCCTCAAGAGGCATATCATTGTTCAAAGAGGCCATCTTTACTCTTGAAGCGGTTAAGCTCTTTATACAAGAGTCCAAGCTCTGATACCACTTGTTGGACAAGTGGCCTCAAACTCAAGAGGGGGGGTGAATTGAGTTTTAAAAATATTTCTAATAAAATGCCTCACTTTCTATATGAAACTTAATTTTCTTAAGATAAAGTAGTATGATAAAAGCAAAGCTTAGAAAATGAAGATTCACACAAAAGAATGGTATATAAAGAGGAGAAACAGATAAGCTTAAGTAATTAGAATAATGCTAATATAAAGAGATAGAGAGTTAGAGAGAATGCAAACACTGTTTATCCTGGTTCAGTCACTACCACCGTGACCTACGTCCAGCCCGTTCAACTTTCCACTAATTATCAAGCTTCAAGGGTGCTTGAAAAACCACTACAACCTTCAAGAAAATTAATTCTTGGAACCTTCACACTTCCACTCACTTACTTAGGTTATGAGCAACCTCTCACTAGGGTCTCACTACCCTTTACACACAAGAATAGATTGAGAGTGTTTGGAAAAGGATTTGTACTCTTGAAGTACAGATTATACAAATTGAAGCTTATAGGTATTGATCAATGACACAAGATTGAAGCTCAAAGGTGATTTATGATCAAGAAGATGAATAGTAAGCAAATGATATGAAATAAAGCAAGAATAATGATTAGGAAAGGTGTCCCATCAATGTGAATAGTGATCACTATTTATAGAGGCCCCCCATGACTCTTAAAACACTCATTTTCGCAAAACTAGCCGTTTATAGCCGTTGGACTGCTTTCTGTCCAGTAAGTATTCGAATACTTTTCGTGTGGTATTCGAATACTTCATTTATAGCCGTTGGACTGCTTTCTGTCCAGTAAGTATTCGAATACTTTGCTGAAAGTATTCGAATACTTTTCTGGTATTCGAATACTTATTTAAAGTATTCGAATACTTTCTCTGAATATGCAGTTTTATGAGCCGTAAAGTATTCCTTTTGGTTTCAAATCACTTTTAATGTATTTCCTTGACTTGTATAAAATGTTTTGAGTGTCAAGGATCTTTTTCATAATAATCAATGCTTTTAAAATAATGGATAATGCATGCATGGGTTTAAATGTCCTTTGAGCTCATTTATGCATCATTAAACAATTTACCTTTACATTTTGGATTCTAAGTTCTCAGGAGTATGTTGTGATCAAGATCTTGAGTGATTCGCTCTTGTTGACTTGTTTGAATTGCTTCCTTTGACTTTTGATTGTTGTGAGTTGTGTTGACTCAAGTGTTGCTTCTATTGCTTGTTTGTAATCATCAAAACTCTTGTATGAGTTTACTTTTCATTTTAAGCGCATTGGTTTTGGCAGGGTCATAAAAAATAAAGCATGGTAAATGACAGCAGGCGTCACAGCTGAGGGGAATCAGGAGGAGATATGTCTGGAGTGTCGTCCTCATTAGTCAGGCCAAGACGACGCTCGATGCGGGAGAGACGGTTGCCTATGACATCATCCATATCTTCCAGAAAATCCATGACGTCGTCGAGAGTGACAGGGCGTCGACGTCGGCGTCGGGGAACTGAAGGGGTGGAGGTACCTTCAGCAGCAAGAGCATCCTCAGTGGTAGGAATATCAGCATGAGGATCTGCAGGAATGGGATCATCATGAATGGGATCATCATGAATGGGATCATCATGAATGGGATCATCATGAATGGGATCATCCCCACATTTATTAAAAAAAAAAAAGCTTTGCACGCAAATTGAATTCTTATGTAACATGAGAAAATGTTTTCCCATATATATATATATATGAGGTAGGATATTGCAACAATCAAATTGGGTTACTACCAATAAATTCACCGTTAGATTAGTTTTTTGATACAACGGTCCTTATTTAATTCTTATATACCCTCTCTCTTCTCCCTTCTCTCTCATCCCTTCTCTCTCTGACTATACAATCTGCTGCTGCCGCTCATCACCGACGCCGCGCAGCTTCCAATCATCACCTTGGCGCCGTCGCACTCTACCATCATCGTCGCTGCCACTATGCGGTAAAAATTGAACCATTTGGGGTTTGCCCCGCAGAAACATGCAAACGACAACAACGGCATCGCCGTTTTGGCTGAAAAGCCTCGGGGAGCTATTCCACTTTCAGTCTTTGGCGAGGAAGAGGAGGAGGAACCTACTTCTGCGCATGTTTTCTCCAATTGTGATGCTGTGAAAAAGGGATCCGCTACGAATGGGTCCATTGGAATCAATGACTTGATTTCGAATTTGTATTATCAGCGCCCACCTCAAATGAATTCTGACAAAAAACGGATCAATTTCAATATTGAATGTTGCTGCTCCCAATCCAAACGCTGATGGACTAATGAACTCGAACACAAGCAATTTGAATTCAGATACGGAGAACGAGGATGGATGGGAATTCAATTCTATTGTCCATCACCCCCTACGCGGCGGCCGCGGTAGAGTGCGGCGGCGCGGCGGTGGTGATGGGCAGCGGTGCGGCGTCAGCGATGTGAAGCGACGTTGGTGATGAGCGGCGGCGACGTCAGATTGTATAGTCAGAGAGAGAAGGAGAAGAAAGAGAGGGTATATAAGGATTAAATCAGGACCGTCGGATTAAAAAAAATCTAACAGTGAAATTATTGGTAGTAATATTTGTAGTAACCCCAACTTGGTTGTTACAATATCCTACCTATATATATATATATATATATTTATGAGGTAGGATCCTTTGACACCGGTGTAAAATTTGACACTTCATATGATAGTCGTTATATAAAAAAAAATCAACGACTCTGATTTGTAAGCATATGACACTGTTGATTTTTTTTGATCTAACGGCTCTCAGATGAGGATTCAAACTTCAAATTTCACACCGGTGTCAAATGATCCTACATATATATAGCTTTATTAATCTCATGCAATAGGAAATAACTCTCTCATGTAATAGAGATAACCATGTGTGGGACCCACCCATTATAGAAAAAGAATTAAAAAATAACATGGAAATCGATGTATGTGTAGGAGAGAAAAAATCTCTCCTAAAACATAACAGTATATTTTCGCTATTTAATACGTGTTATGCGTTGATATTTTAGACTCTTAAGTCGTAAGCCATAATTCTTTTGTATCTTGTGCGTGAAGGAATTATTTGTATATTATGTCATGAATTCTAAATTTTTTATTAGAACTCTTGTGCTTCGGCGGACATATATTTGGAATTTAGTTCAATAATCAATGGTTAGGAATGCCTGACATATGGTGGGATTGGTTTCGTTCTGTGATCCTCATAATTATGTGAACTGATACATTGAGAAGAAACCTATCAAATTATATGGACGCAGCCCAAAACAAGATTAATTTGCAGCTAAACACCTTTTCTATGAACCTGAAGAAAAGCAAAAAAAGGAAAATCTTATTCCTTGGCAATCAATTGATCTAGGGTATCATCTTCTGCAGATCTTTTAATGCGAGCAACAGCTTTTTCAACCTACAATTACATCACAAATTTGGTTAACAACTTTACATGTGACAAGCAATTCCTATAACATAATAAGATCTTATACTCTATTTTTTAGGGTTTTATATTTCTCATTCAACATGAGAATTGAATTATGATGTTGTAGAGACAAAAAGCATGTGGGATCCGTATGTTAGAAAAAATCATGTGTAGGACCCACATTGGCACGGAAATCAAAGAGTATGTAGGAAAATTCAAATTCTCATGTTAAATGAGAATTATAAAATCCTATTTTTTATTACCTCTGCATCCCAATTTGTTCTGGCAGTCAGAATTATTAGAGTTGCTGTTTGTACAAGAACTCCAAGGATCATCCCCCACCAGATCCCCTGTAACAATCCAAAATTCATCCCATTATACTAATTTTCATGCAAACTTAAGAAAAAGAGTAAAGTGAGGTAAAATTTTCAAACTTACAGCTACTCCTAAAGTTGTTTTAAACCCAAGAACACATCCAACTGTAAGACCAATAACATAGTAAGAAGCCAAGTTTACATAAGCCACTACAGCTTGCCACCCGCTTCCAATTGCAACTCCTGAATTCCCAAATAAAAGTAAACAAAAGGAAGGGTCAGATGTATGGATAAACCACAGGGTCACACTACCTTACCCGCAAGGGGTTTATGATACATTACTATACTGATTTAACTACTTAACAAATTACGATCAATCATTAATTAAAAAGAAAAGAAAAAAAGTATCTAACGTTACTTTAGACAACTTTGTCTAACGTTCACTTAAACGACGTTTTTTTGAGGTTAAAAAACAAAAAAATTAGAACGATAGAGACTATTATAACACTGAAATAAATTAAATTACAAACACACCATAATTTCCGCCCAAAATAATGTTGTTTCGGTGAACAGTAGACAAACACACCATGATGCAATTAACTAATTATCCAACTTATTGACTACTACACATTATCACTTTACTTTGGGTAGGAATTTCCCTTAGAAGTAGCTAGAGGTGCTTATGGTTGTGGATTTTGTTACCTGAAAGTATTGGTTGAATGCCATTTAGGAAAACAGATATGGCAAGCAATGGGGTCAAACTAGATACATCCTCAATGACTTCAGAGTCAGATGTGAAAAGCTTGCTCAAAGCAACCCGGAATATCAAAATAATTGTGCAGAAAACTATACTGATGAGAATGCTAGTTCCATTCACTACAAAGACTGAAAATTTTGCTACTCTTGGATGTGCTGCTCCTAATTCATTGCTAACTCTGACACTGCAATCACCCAACAACTCATTAACATGTTTGCGTGAAATTTGTCTAAATGAATACTCTTTTGTTCCGTCACTAACCTGGCTGCTGCGCTTAGACCTAACATAAATTGCATGTCCCAGTTCAAGTAATTCATACTGAAAGTACATTGGCATGGAAGGCATGGAAATTGTGGTTAGATAACATGATTGCTAATTGGCTAATTACAAATTAAAAACTTACCAGATGGAAATGGTGTCCAGTGAGATTGTGGGGTTGGAGAGCAACCCAGATATAAGCACTAGTCCCTGATTGTACCATATCTCCAAACTACATTAAGATGCATTTTCAGCTTGTTAAAGAAAAAATAATATGAACTTAAGAGATGCATTTTTAAGATTGATATTTGAGTTGTGTGCATTTGTGTGTGTGCAAGAGTGTTACGAATCAACTCTTGAGAAAGTTTAAGCGGTTAAGTAAAGATAAATAAATTGTTTTTGTATTTATATTTTCTAACATGTCCCTTTAGGCAAGAACCTTTGAGCTTGAAAGATGGATGATGCATAGCTCCACTAACTTTTAAGAAATTCCATAATATTTTTAAAAATAATAGGGTGGTAAGAATTAAACTCTAGATCACTTGATTATAAAAGCTCTAGTATCACGTTATGATATAACTCTACTAAAAGCTGCCAAGTGAAGGCATATGAATGATTATTATATTTTGTTAAAAAAATATAAAATCATTAATGTAGCCTCACCCAATAGCTTGAGCTTTTGAGTGAGGCTACATTAATAATTTTATCATTCTCTAACACGCCCCCTCACATGAGAGTCTACTGGGCCGGCTTGGCTCAGCGGTAAGCTTTCTTGCCGTGGTGTGTCAGGTCGCGGGTTCGAATCAGTCTCTTTGCAATAAGCAGAGGAAAGACTGCCTAGAGTATTCCCTTCCCCAGACACTCACGAAGTGGGTATTTGAACTGGGTCGGCCCTTTCGGTCGGCCCTAACACGCCCCCTCACATGAGAGTCTACTGGGATTGAAAAGCCTGTGCATTGTCCACCCTTCAAGCTCAGTGTGCTCTCGTGTGAGGAAACATATTAAAGAATAATAAAATCATTAATGTAACCTCTCCTAAAAACTTAAACTATTGGGTGAAGCTACATGATTTTATATTTCTATAACATATTTATATGTCTATCAAAGACAATGAGAATTAGGATAATTTTGGGCTTGTACCACAACATCACAGCAGAAGCAACTGTCAACTTGAAATAAGGCCAAATTCCTATGAAGGCTTTTACAGTGAAGCCAGTCCAAGTTTCATTACATCTTGGGCTAACAATGATGTAAAGCCCATTTATCAAGACGAGAAGCCACCAAGAAAAGCTTAGAGTAAGGGCAGCCCCAAGAAGTCCATAGTCCAAAACATATACAACCAGCCAAGTGAGAAGCACATGCAGAAGGAATACCCCAACTGACATATATGCCAGAGGATTCACAATGTTCTGTGCTTGCAGGAACCTCTGCATTGGACAAGATATTGCAAATGCATAGAGTTGAAGAACAATTCCACGAGCAAAAACTTGACCTTGCTCTGCTATGCTCTCTGACTGTCCTATGGCTTTTAGAAATGACCCTGAGAACCAATAGAGACATGTGAGAATCACTGCTGCCCCCAAGTGTAAGATGATTGCTCTTTGCAATATTATGCCCATTGCTGAATATTTCTTGGCCCCATATGCTTGCCCACACACTGTTTGCACTGCACTTGCCATTCCCAGCTGTTTAAAGGAGAATTCAATATTCACAAATATGAATATGCAAACCTAAAGTTAAGTTACAGACCAAAGAAAATTTCCCTCAATGAAAAATATACAAGAAAACATTGTGCAGAATGAGTTTACAAAAAAAAAAAGAGCCGACCCAGTTCAAATACCCACCTCGTGAGTGTCTGGGGAAGGGGAGGGAATACTCTAGGCAGTCTTTCCCCTGTTTTTTGCAGAGAAAATGATTCGAACCCGCGACCTGACACACCACGGTAAGCAAGCTTACCGCTGAAAAAAAAAAACTTTTCCAGCCATAAACTAATTCTACTGTATAATTAATACTAAATACAGCATTTCATCTATTTCTTCATATTGGTTTGTATCCTTAGACCAGAATGGATACTCTTACATGACATGAGTTCATGTGAGACGATCTCAACTGTTTATAGATAAATTGACGGTTACAGAGAGCACATTCGCATAAAGAGTGAAGATAGGATTACCGTTGATTCTTCTACAAACGGCTAGGATCATCTCAAATGAGATAATACATTCCCCCTTCTACCTCCCCCACATTTACTACTTGTATTACATTCGAGTGGAGGTATTGCTCTTATACTTTTTGAAAGCTGTGTAAGTTACACAAGCTAATTTTATAAAGTTAGTTTTATAAACTACTATTGATGTTGAAATGGTATTTGGTTTTATATAACAAGTACATCAAAAACCAATCACTGTAAAGTAACCCCAAATAAAGCAACAGAAAATTTTCAAAAAATAAAAAAAGTTGCTTAATGAAAAATATAGACAGGAGCATCTAGTGAAATGCAAAACCAAGCTTACTCAAAATAGTAAGTAAAAGTTTGAGAAAAAAAAACAATCATACCATAATCCCATAAGCAAGACCTTGAATTCCAACACTAGCAATGGAAGCCCCAGCAAGCTTTAGAGGCCCCAAATGCCCAGTAAACATTAAAGTCACAAAGCTTAGCATATAATTGAAAATGGAGACAACAATAGAAGCCCCAGAGAGGAGCCAAAGGAGTCTTGATTCCCAAGCAACAAGCTGAGGCCACCATCTCAACTCAATGGGTCTCCTATGTTCCAAGAATTCTTCAATGGTTTCTGGTGACAAATCTGGAATATGGGAGTGTGAGTCAAGCCTAAGTAGCAATGATTGGTACCCTGTCTCTGAGTCCATGGTTCTATGCCTCCCAATTAAGTTCACTGAAGTGGAAGGCGGAATTGCTAGTATTGTGGAACTATACGAATCTAATATGTGGAATTTCGTGTCACTGAAGATTTTGTAACTACCATTCCAGTTTCGTGTTGGTACCCACCAGTTTTATTCATGTTTCTCTAGATGTAGACAAGTAGATAAAACTAACCCCAAAAGCACACAACTTTATATATATATATATATATATATATATATATATATATATATATATATATATATATATATATATATATATATATATATATATATATATATATATATATATAGAGGAGGGATCTTTTGACTCTAGAGTAAGACTTATAAGTCTTACTCCTCATCTCAATCGTTGATTTCCGTCAATCTAACGGTTATCTATACCAATTAATTAATTATTAATTACAAATAAATAAGACTTGTAAGTCTTACTCTAGAGTCAAAAGATCCCTTCCCATATATATATATATATATATATATATATATATATTGATACCGGTGTCAAATTTGAAGTTTGACACCTCATCTGAGAGCCGTTAGATTAAAAAAGATCAATGATGTCAAATGCTTACAAATCAGAGTCGTTTATTTTTTTTATCTAACGACTATCAGATGAGGTGTCAAAGAATAAGACCCCAATATATATATATATATATATATATATATATATATAAATATATATATATATATAAACATATAAACATATATATAGTGAGGGACCCAAACAATTTTATTTATGTCTGCACATTTAGGGATAGGGTTTTGTGGCGTCCTATAATCTTTTTTTTTAAAGAAAGTTTTAAATGTGTTAAAAAACAAAAGAATATAAACAAAAAAAAGAAAAAAAAAACTTGAACTTACTACAAAAATAAAGCACATTTAGGGATGGGGTTCGGAGGCAATGTCTAGGAATTTTTTTTTTAAAGAAAGTTTTAAATATATTAAAAAACAAAAGAATATAAACAAAAAAAGAAAAAAATTGAAATTACTACAAAAGCAAAGTATTTTTTGGATCCTCAACAAAAATCACAGGACCCAATTTAATCTCTTAGAAAAAAAATTAACTCGTGATCCCTCTGAATTTCAAAATAGACTCATGTTAGTCTTTTTGGGGATTAATATAGGTCTTCTTTGTATTTCAGAGGAACCACGATTTCGACTAACCGGGTCTATTTTGGAATTCAGAGTACCGAGAGTCGACTTTTTTTTCTAAGAGATTAAATTGACCCTGTAATTTTATTTTATTTTTGAGGACTTAAAATATAGTTTATTATTTATTTATTTTTTAAAAATTTGTGTGTGCACTTGCACACACTTGCACCAATACAGGTCCGCCAATGTGTGTGTATATATATATATATATATATATATATATATATATATATATATGGATCAAGATCATTTTATACCAGTGTAAGTTACACTCTCAATCTAGTCCGTTGATCCCATTTATATCTAAAGGCTTTAATTTTTTAGTAATGTGAGCCATTGGATACAAGTAGATCAATGGTTAAGATTGGGTGTAAGAATATTCTGCCCCTATATATATATATATATAGCCAGTATGATCGAGGCACAGACGGTTGGTAGAGTATACACCATAGACCGTCAGCAATCAGAAAAGGCTCCAAATCTTGTGAAAGGTATAATTTATATTGATAATATGGATATTGAAGTTTTGTTTGACTTAGGAGCTACACACTCCTGTATGTCTAATTTTATGGCCGTTGGGCTAAACTTGCAAATGTACGACATTTCTCCTCCAATGAAAGTGGTGACTGCTACTGGAGAGAAGTGTTACACATCAGTATTATGCAAGGATGTGGAATTTAAAAATGAAGGCCGAGATTATGTGCTGGATTTTATTTGTTTGCCGATGATCAGTCTTCAAGTTATCTTGGGAATGGATTGGTTATCAAAGAATTGTGCTATGATAGACTGTTGTGGAAAAAGAATTATGCTCTCTGCTGATGATTCTGCTACTAGTTCTTCCCCATATCTATCTGTGCTGCAGGTTAGAAAGGCTTTGAGGGCCGGGGCATTGAGATATGTCTTTGTGGGGGGTTTAGTGGGTGGAAGTCATGAGGAGATTGACAATATTCCCGTGGTGAAGAAGTTTGTGGATGTGTTTCCAGATGAGATTCCGCAACTTCCACCTCAT
This sequence comes from Gastrolobium villosum, assembly GCA_032173675.1. Taxonomy (NCBI): domain Eukaryota; kingdom Viridiplantae; phylum Streptophyta; class Magnoliopsida; order Fabales; family Fabaceae; genus Gastrolobium; species Gastrolobium villosum. Next base: position 49,550 of record JAVKPL010012622.1, on the reverse strand, counting down.
AGAGAGATTGAGTTCACCATTGATTTGTTGCCTGGTGTGGGACCCATTTCTCTGGCTCCGTATCGGATGTCACCACCGGAATTAGCCGAGTTAAAAAAGCATATTGAGGAGCTTTCGGCTAAGCAGTTTATTAGGCCTAGTGTGTCCCCGTGGGGAGCACCTGTGATATTTGTTAAGAAGAAGGACGGTAGCATGAGATTGTGCACTGATTACTGTCAGTTGAATAAGGTTACTATTAAGAACAAGTATCCTCTCCCTCGCATAGATGATTTGCTTGATCAGTTGAGGGGTGCTTGTGTCTTTTCAAAGATTGACTTGATGTCAGGTTATCATCAGATTCGAATTAAGCAAGAAGATATTCCGAAGACTGCTTTCCGATCTAGATATGGACATTATGAGTATCAGGTAATTCCATTTGGACTCACTAATGCTCCGGCGGTGTTTATGGATTATATGAATCACATCTTCAAGCCGTTTCTAGATCAATTTGTGATTGTGTTTATTGATGATATCCTGATATATTCCAAGAGTAAGGAAGAACATGAGAATCACTTGAGAACCGTATTGCAAATCCTCGGAGATAAACAGTTGTATGCAAAGCCTTCTAAATGTGAATTTTGGCTTTCTCAAGTGCAATTTCTGGGTCACGTCATTTCTGCTGATGGGGTGGCAGTTGATCCTAACAAGATAGAGGCAGTTATTGATTGGGAGAGGCCCAAGACCGTGACTGAAGTAAGGAGTTTTCTGGGTTTGGCTGGTTATTACCGGAGATTTATTAAAGGATTTTCGGAAATGGTGTTGCCATTGACCCATTTGGCCCGGAAGGATACTCCATTTATTTGGACGCATGAATGCGAAGAAGTTTTTCAAAAGATAAAAGAAAAGTTGACGACTGCTCATGTGTTAGTACTTCCTGATCCGGAAGGTGAATTTGAGTTGTACAGTGATGCTTCTAAAAAGGGATTGGGTTGTGTGCTGATGCAAGATAGGAGAGTGGTAGCGTATGCTTCGAGGCAATTGAAACCGCATGAAGAAAACTATCCGACCCATGACTTAGAGCTCGCTGCAATCGTTTTTGGATTGAAACAGTGGAGGCACTTCTTGTATGGAATGAAGTTTGTCATATTTAGTGACCACAAGAGCCTTAAGTACTTATTCGATCAAAAAGAGTTGAATATGAGGCAACGACGGTGGACTGAATTCTTAAAGGATTATGACTTCAAATTGAAATATCATCCCGATAAGGCTAATGTTGTAGCGGATGCATTGAGCCGAAAGTCAGTGAGCATGGCAAGCATGATGATGAAAGATTTTGATGTAATTGAGAGGTTCAGAGATATGAAATTGTCTGAAGTCTTTCCAGGCAGAATTTGTGACATCGAAATTACAAGAATTGAGAACGAAATGATGACAAAAATTAAAGATGCTCAGCTGCAAAATGAAAGTACGAAATGAATGAAAGGTCAGAGTGGTGTATCCTGCAATGATGAGGGTATACTGTTATATCAGGGTCGTATTGTTGTACCTAGACAGTTAACAGAGGAAGTGATGACAGAGGCCCATAGGGGTCAATTCACTGTCCATCCTGGAGCTACAAAAATGTATCAGGACCTAAAGATTAATTTATGGTGGCCTTGTATAAAGAAAGATATTGCTAAATTTATCTCCAAGTGTCTCGTATGTCAGAAGGTCAAGATTGAGCATCAAAAGCCTTCTGGTATGTTGCAACCACTGGATGTTCCTGAATGGAAATGGGAGAGTATCTCCATGGATTTCGTGGTGGGGTTGCCGCAGACACAGGCTAGTTATGATTCTATATGGGTAATTGTGGATAGATTGACAAAATCCGCACACTCTTTACCAGTTCGGGTAGATTTCTCTGCTGAGAAATTGGCCAGGCTCTATGTGAAGGAGATTGTGAGGCTTCATGGGGTGCCTGAGAACATTGTTAGTCATCGGGACCCGAAGTTCACTTCTCACTTCTGGGGAGCATTACAGGAGGCTCTTGGCACTCAGTTGAGACTGAGTACTGCCTATCATCCACAGACGGATGGTCAGACTGAGAGGACCATTCAGACGTTGGAGGATATGTTGAGGGCTTTCACTCTGGAGCAGGGTACGACATGGGATCGATACCTTCCACTGGTTGAGTTTTCATATAATAATAGTTTTCATGCTAGTCTGGGTATGGCTCCCTACGAGGCCTTGTATGGTCGCAGGTGCAGGACACCTACTTGCTGGGCAGAGGTTGGAGACACTGAGCGGTTTGGATTAGATTTTGTTCAGGAGACCAATGAGCAGATCAAAATGATTAGGGATCATCTGAAAAAGGCCCAAGATCACCAGAAGAGTTATTATGATCTCAAGCATCGGCCTCTAGAGTTTATGGAGGGAGATCATGTGTTTCTAAAGTTATCACCAGTTACGGGTGTGAGACGAGCCCTGAGAGTGAGGAAGCTGAGTCCTAGATTTATTGGACCCTATCAGATTCTACGTAGGGTAGGACTGGTTGCCTACCAGCTTGCCTTACCTCCTCAACTATCCAATGTACATGATGTGTTCCATGTTTCTCAGCTAAGAAAGTATGTAGCTGATCCTTCTCATGTGGTTCAACTTGATGATGTTGAGATTCGGGAAAATTTGAAGATTCCAATTGGACCACTGAAAGTACTTAAGCGGGATGAGAAGAGGCTGAAGAACAAATCTATTCCTATGGTGAAAGTTCAGTGGGAAGGAAGGACACCTGAAGAGTCCACTTGGGAGCGGGAAGACGAGCTTCTCCGTCAGTATCCTGAGTTTAAGGACAGGTATGTTCTTGATTTTGTGGAAAAAATCGCTAAAAGGTGGGGTGACTATAATATCCCAAAATAATTAATTAGCAAAATACATGTGATTACATAATTAAGCATGTATTGGTGAGTAAAAATAAGTAAATTCCCTTATAAAGTTAATTGGGGTCACTTTTGAGGTAAAAAGTGTACTCAGTGAAAATTAAGGGGTATAAATGAGTGTAGACAAAAGTGCCCGAAATATAAAAACGGAAGTAGAAATATTCCTAGAAAAATATTGCAGACTGTTGGGTAGAGTTTGGTAATTAATGGAATTGCGTAGATAGATGAACCGATACCCACTTAACCTATGTTAAGTGGCATGTCACTTAAGGGAACCCTTATTTCCCACCCAACCCGTCGCGCTGGAGTAGAGGAGAAAAGAAGAAAAGGGAAGAAAAGAAGAAGAGAAAGGAAGAGAAAGGGAAAAGGGGAGGAAACCCTAGTGTATGCAAACCTTGATGGTTTTTTGTGATTCCAAAGCCTAAACCACTCCAAATCTTCCCCTCTTTCACAATCCTAGCTTAGGTCTTGGTGGGGAGTTGTGTGGTTTGAGATTTTTCCTCCCAAAGTTACGACCCATTGGAGAAGTTGTGAGATTTGAGAGCTTCTACCTCCATGGAAGCTTGAGGAGTAACCAATCCTTGGCTGTGCAACCATTGGTGGTAAGATTTCATCCTTTGAACTCTATTTTCATGAAGAATCCATGATTTAGGTTTTGGATGAATAGTGTTTTGGGGTTTATGATTGTGTGAGTGAATTGGCCATGTTCTAGGAAGATTGAGGCCTAGAGTATGTTGAGAAAAATGTTAGGTGTAACGCCCTCCCTTGTATGCATCCAAGAGAGTCGTTTGCTAAGCGGAATTAGAGTCGTTTCGTCACATAAGCTAATAAAGATTCTTATGCTATAAATTTCAAACCCGAAAAGCGTTTCTACAATCCTTATCACCTCTGTTTGGACGATAAAAAATGTTTTAAGTGATTTAGAAAGAGCACGTTTGGGGCTTCGCGTGCATATAAAATAATAGTAAATCAGAGTTCGTTTGCTCATAAAAACACCACCCGTAAGGTGCACTGTAAAATTTCAGCACTTAAGACTTTCAAAGCTTCCTTTCACAAACGTTTTCAAAACAGCCGCTGTTCATAAAAGTTCAAGGTAAAATAAAGGTGATAAAGTCTACAGTCATCCAAGAGTATCAAAATATTAAACATTACAGTCATCCATCAATCAAACAGCAACAGTACAACTCCATTCATCAGCAAGCAACAGCAAACATCACGTCTTCAAATGCTTTTACGTCCTCCTGCCATTTTGGAAAATAGCAGCCCTGAAGGGGTGAGAATAATCCCAGTAGTGTGGCAACAAAACCAGTAATATAACAGTATTAACTAGGCACAAAATCATAAACAGTCACTTCAACATATCCTTGTTCCTTTTCCTTTTTCCTTTTCATCATATTCATATATATAGCGCATATAACGCCTTTCCTTTTCATCATATTCATATATTGCGTATATAACGCCTTTCCTTTGCGCTTTTAGCACCGTCGTGCGCGCACTTCACAGTGGAATCAAATATACCTTGGCACCTGAGCTCCATGTGGATTCCAACTGTGGGCCTATGCGGACTGATGCCAAGTGTCCCATACCCCGGTACCTTGGGGATGCCTATATGATGCTTGCTCAAACACATGGTCCTGTACATAACTATTCTAAAACAAGGCCTATATGATCTTGATACATGCATGTCATGCTATGCTTTCACACACAAAGCGTAAAAATGCGGTATGATGTAAGGTGCATGCTTATATACCTTTCATATAGCCATCACGGCACATATACTTTTCATATGCGTTATACTGCCACATAACTTCTTTACCTCATAATCATATAGCCATCACGGCACATTTTTTGGCAGTTTCCTTTCATCATAAGGAACATAATACTTTTACGGAATATGGAGCATCATGTCACAATTTTATACCAGTAGTCAATAGTCACATTAGGTAATATCGCCTGACACTTACCTTGTGTGCCTTACAATGCCAAACAGCAGCGAAGTATCTCACTTCTTAAGCGCACCTAAATCAATTACAACCAATCATTTACAGCGGCGATTTACAGCAGAAACAGTGAGCATACAGCAACGTTTTACAGTGGAAAACAGTGAGCATACAACAGTGTTTTACAGCAGAAAAACAGTGAGCATACAGCAGTGTTTTACAGCAGAAAACAGTGACGTTTGTTCTTAAAACAGTGAGCAGAAACAGTGACTTTTTCCTTAAAAACAGTGGGCAGAAACAGTGACGTTCTCCTTAAAAACAGTGGGCAGAAACAGTGACGTTTTACTTAAAAACAGTGGACAGAAACCGTGATGTTTTACAGCAGAAAAACAGTAGCACCTTACGGCAGAAACAGTGACCATTTTAAAACAGAAACAGTGACATTTTGGACCTCAAAACAGTGGCAGAACAGTGGCATTAGACAATGGCAGAAACAGTGGCATTTGAATGTTAAATCAGTGACATAGTCAATGGCATTTGAACCTCAAAACAGTGGCATAAATAGTGTTATTTGTGCATCAAAACAGTGGCATGAATGGTAACATTTAATCATTAAAACAGTGACATTAGTGGTGATATTTGCACATCAAAAACAGTGGCAAAGAGAGTGGTTTTTGAACATTAAAACAGTGGCATGAATGGTACATTTGAACATCCAAAACAGTGACACAAGTGATGATTTTTGAACATTGAAACAGTGGCATAATTGGTGGTTTTTGAGCATTAAGACAGTGGCATAAATCATGATTTTTGGACATTAAAACAGTGGCATAAATAGTGGTGTTTGCACATCAATATGGTGGTTATTTTATGCAGAAACAGTGGCTCATTAAGTACTAAAACAGTGAGTATTTTTGGTGCAAAACAGTGACATATGTGGCATCAAAATAGTGAGCATTTTATGCAGAAACAGTGGCATGTGAGGCACTAAAACAGTGAGTATTGTGTGCAGAAACAGTGGCCTATTCATCCTCAAACAGTGGCACATTTGTAGAGAAACAGTGGCATATATATCCTCAAAACAGTGGCATATTCATACATAAACAGTGGCATTAACTTAAGCATAACCATGAGACTTTCATTCCATAACTTATGCATACAAAGCATCATTAAATAGCTCCATCCTTATACCTTTACCATACTCATTCAAGAATCCAAAACAAAACATATTCAAGGAGACATCTCATGCACACACAAGGTTACACACAATGAAGAGGTCTAAGTTCTAGGCTTACCTCTTGGAGCACACACTTCTTGCTCACACACCACACCTTTCTAGTTCTACCAACAACAAGTCCACACTTCCTAGGAGATGATCTATGCGCATAAATGGTGAGGAGGACAATCTTGGACAACTTCCAAGGGTGAGTACCAAGGCTGAACAGTGAGGGGAAAAGAGGAGAAACTCACACTTCACTTGTGTCTTAGGCCACGGTTTGATGGTGAGGGAAGGAGAGAGTTGGCTTAGTCTTTCTTCCTCCTATGGTTCTTGCAATGTTCAGCTAGAGTGTGAGGGAGAGGGGAAGGAGTTGGCTGCACATGTAAATGGGGACAGCCCCCTCTTGTGCGCACAATTAAAGGGGAGAAGGGAGGAGATTGCAATGATGAACATTATGGCAAAAATCTGGTTTCTTGTGAAGGTGGGACTGCTCATTTGGTTTGAACAAGCAAGGGGTTGCTTCCAATATACACTATGCACATGCAAGGAGTGAGGAGAGGAGAGGTTCAGATCTGATTATTGTCTTACCAAGTCAGAATTTTTAACACCAACAAGCAAGCCATGCGCACATGGTGGAGTGGAGGGAGTTGGCAGATTTTTCCTCCACACAAAGCACATGTAATCTGCCCAAAATCCTTCTTTTATTGCATGTGGAGGTAAGGGACAGATTTGGTTCATGATGGACTGCCAAAAGCATGCAGAAATCTGCACATTTCAGCCTCATGATGGAAGGTGTAAGGTGGTTCTCCAAGTCAACAAGCAAGACAGATTTGTGTCATAGAAAAATCTGATGTAGGTCCTCTTCTTGTGCGCCTATGGTGAGCTGTATGCAGCCCAAAATGATGCTAAGGAGTACATGTGTCTTTCATGTAATGAAGTTGAATTCAAATGGTGCACAAGCTTAGGTGATGTGGCGGTCATGCAAGGGGAAAGTTGGCAGATTTTCTAAGCATTTTCTATCCTTTTATGCGCATGAAATGAGTGGAAAAAGCTAACTCTTGCCATGTGAAAGTTCCTTGGTACACAAACAACCTTGTTGGACAAGGCTTAGGGGAGATAATTGTGGACACAACCTTGGGCTGAACATGATTGACCCAAAAGCCTCCTTGGGCCAACGGCCACACACACAAAGAACCCAATCACACAAGTCCAATAGTGACAAGTCCACACACACTAGCCCACTTTCAAAGTCCAATAAAAACTAAAGCCTTCTAACACACACTCAAATTACTCATATGATTTTAATAAATTTCACATGCCTACATATGCCCCCTCCTATGATTTAATTTAAATACTTACCTTAGTCTCATCCAATGATAAAGGTCAAACAATTCGCAAGCCATCAAACATACACATGCATCTATCTCATTTTAACACCTATGTATTTTACTAATTATGTGGGATGTTACACTCTCCCCACCAAATAGGAATTTTGTCCGCAAAATAAACTTACTTAAGAGCTAAACAGTTCCGGATAGCGTTTCCGAATGTCGTCCTCGCGCTCCCAAGTGGCTTCAGCTGCCGATCTGTTGTTCCATAATACTTTCACCAAAGGGATTTCTTTAGAACGTAGTCGCTTGACGGATCTTTCAAGAATTTGAAACGGTTGCACTTGATACGTCAGATTTTCCTTTAATTCCACTTCTTCTGGCTGCAACACGTGAGATGGATCAGAGAGATACCTCCGTAGCTGTGACACATGAAATACATTGTGAATTCCTGACAGATTGGGTGGTAAAGCCAACCGGTATGCAGACTCTCCAATCCGGTCCATAATCAGATACGGTCCTAAGTACCGTGGACTTAACTTCTTTACTCCCATTCTCCTTCCGAGTCCTGATGTAGGTGTGATTCTCAAGAATACATGGTCTCCGACTTCGAAAGATAGAGGCTTATGACGCTTGTCGTAATAACTCTTCTGTCTGGCCTGAGCCCTCTGCATATTTTCTCGAATCTTCTTTACCTGTTCGGATGTTTCTTGAATTAGATCAGGTCCTAACATACTTCGCTCACCTCAGTCCAACATAAAGGGGATCTGCATTTTCTCCCATACAGAGCTTCATACGGTGCCATCTGAATACTGGAGTGGTAACTGTTGTTGTAAGCAAACTCAATCAAGGAGAGATAATTATCCCAGCTGCCTCCTAACTCCAAAACACATGCTCGCAACATGTCCTCTAATGCTTGAATTGTGAGTTCCGTCTGTCCATCGGTCTGCGGATGATAAGCAGTACTCAACCTCAAATGGGTCCCTAATGCTCTTTGAAAAGATTCCCAGAACTTAGAGGTAAACTTGGGATCACGATCACTGACAATACTAGTGGGAACTCCGTGCAGCTTCACAATCTCCTGCAGGTACATTCTAGCAAGCCTCTCTGTATTGTATGTGGTCCTAACACGCAAGAAATGAGCTGACTTCGTTAATCGATCGACAATCACCCAGATAGCATCATATCCTTCTCGCGTCCGAGGAAGTCCAACTACAAAATCCATCGCAATACTGTCCCACTTCCATTCGGGAATCTCCAAAGGTTGAAGGAGTCCCGACGGTTTCTGTTGTTCGTACTTCACCTTCTGACAAGTTAAGCACCGAGATACATACTCAGCAATATCACGCTTCATACCCGGCCACCAAAACGAGGTCTTCAAATCATGGTACATCTTTGTGGATCCAGGATGAACTGCATACTTACCCTTGTGAGCCTCCTGCAAAACTTCTTGCTTCAACTCTTCATTCGGCACAACTAACCGACCTTGGAATCTCCAAATATCATTCTCATCCTTTACTACCTCTTGGTTGCCAAACAATTCGCGGACTAACTCTTCATCTTTCTGAGCTTCCTTAATTCTATTGATCAATTCATTCTCCACCTTTATACTTCCCAATCTTATGCTATGCCCTCTCTCGTCTATAGATAAGTTCAAATCTCGAAAGGCCTCATACAATTTCAATTCTTCTATCATCAGAGTTGCAGTGTGCAGTGTCTTCCTACTCAGGGCGTCAGCTACCACGTTTGCCTTTCCTGGGTGGTATTTAAGTTCAAAATCATAGTCCTTCAGAAATTCCATCCACCGTCGTTGCCGCATATTCAGCTCCTTCTGATCGAACAAGTACTTCAAACTCTTATGATCGCTGAACACGTCAAACTGCAAACCATACAAGTGGTGCCTCCAGATCTTAAGTGCGAACACTATCGCTGCTAACTCCAAATCGTGCGTAGGATAATTTTCTTCGTGAGGCTTTAGTTGTCGAGATGCATAAGCTACCGCCATACGATCCTGCATCAACACGCATCCAAGTCCTTTCAGCGACGCATCACAGTATACTTTGAACTTCCGGGTAGGATCCGGAATCGTGAGTACGGGAGCACTCGTTAATCTGCTCTTCAGTTCCAAGAAACATTCTTCACAAGCTTCAGTCCACTCAAAAGGCTTATCCTTACGAGTGAGACGGGTAAGGGGTTGCACTATCTGAGAGAAATTCTGGATAAACCTTCGATAATATCCAGCAAGACCTAAGAAACTTCTCACTTCAGTGACAGTCTTGGGTCGTTCCCAATTCATAACAGCTTCAACCTTGCTGGGGTCCACCGCGATACCTTCTGATGAAATGACATGACCCAGAAACTGGACCTCCTTAAGCCAAAACTCGCACTTCGACCACTTCGCGTACAACTGCTTCTCTTTCAATATTTGCAAGACGATCCTCAAATGTTCCGCATGCAGCTCTTCATTAGCTGAGTAAATCAGGATGTCGTCGATAAACACAATAACAAACTGATCAAGGAACGGGCGGAAGATGCGGTTCATGTAGTCCATGAATACCGCTGGAGCATTCGTAAGTCCGAATGGGATCACCTGATATTCGTAGTGCCCATAACGAGTCCTAAAAGCTGTTTTCGGAATATCCTCCGGTTTGACCCGGATCTGATGGTATCCCGATCGTAAATCTATCTTGGAAAAGACTCTGGCTCCTCTCAGCTGGTCCATCAAATCATCGATCCTCGGTAGCGGATACTTATTCTTCACCGTAACTTTGTTCAGCTGGCGGTAATCTACACACAGACGTAGACTCCTGTCCTTCTTCTTAATCAAGATGGCTGGAGCACCCCACGGAGAGGTACTCGGTCTGATGAATTCCTTTGCCAACAATTCTTCTATCTGCTTCTTCAACTCGCGTAGTTCCAAAGGCGCCATGCGATACGGGGCAATGGAGATTGGTCCAACTCCAGGAACAAGTTCGATAGAAAATTCTATTTCCCTATGAGGAGGCAATCGAGGTATTTCATCCGGGAATACCTCCTCGAATTCTCTAACTACAGGTACATTCTGAATTTGAGTGTCAACCGAGGTCTCAGCCTCGATCGACAAAAGATACCCCGCTGCTCCCTTGCGGAGCTCTTTTCTAACTTGCAACAAAGAAATGAGAGAGAAAGGTTGAAAATTACCATCTTTCGCATCCAGTGCGAACACCCGTGCTTGCGTAGGCTGTGGATTAGCGTTCTGGGGGCATTCGTAAGAAAAATGTCCTTGCTGACCACATCTGAAACATGCATTGTTGTTCTTGCGACAAACTCCAAAGTGATTCTTTCCACATGTAGCGCAAACAGTAGTACCCTGCCGTCCAGTTGAGGATTGACCAACAGTATTGCTTCTCTTAAAATTTCCAGGCCGCGCCTGCAACTGCGTACCTCTGCCTCGACCCCTACCAGGTGTCGTCCTGAAGAATCTGCCTGCTCGGTTTCCTCCGTGAAATTGTGCTGGTTGCTTGTTCAAATTCTTGGCCTCATTGATGATTCCTTCTGCCTGTCGACTCTGGTTGATGAGCTCCGGAAGTGTACGATTAGCTGTCGTCAAAATGAGTTTACGGATCTCCGGATGTAATCCGCTCTCGAACTTCTCCACCTGCCATTCCTCATCATAAATGTTCCGGTCAAAGTTGGCGTACTCGATCAGCTGCCCAAATTTTGCAATGTACTCATTGACCGACATGTTATCCTGCCTAAGTGACAGCAGTTCAGTGTGCTTCATTCTTCTCATTGCCTTAGGAAAATACTTATCCAGAAATACTTGTCTGAACACGGCCCATGTCAGCTCAACGTCCTGAGCTCTCAGCAGAGCCCTCGCACCAGTCCACCATGTCAAAGCTTCTCCCATTAGCTGGTACGACGCGTAATCGGTCTTCTGCGCTTCCGGGCATGCCATGCGTTCGAAAATATGCTCGATCATCTGCAGCCACTTCGCTGCAGCCTCAGGGTTGTCTTCACCCTCGAAAGTAGGTGGTTGGAAGTTGCGGAAGTCTTTCAACCTCCGACGGGCTATTTCTTCTGCATTGTCATGCAGTGGGGGTTGGTTCTGATTCTGTTGCCTATGGTCACGCCATTCTTGGCTCATATTCTGAATAAACGTTGCCAGTCCCCCAATAGTAGTGATAAGGTCCTCTTCCGCATTGCCAGACCTTCCCCGAGTTGAACCGCGACCACCTGCCATGATTCTGCACTCACAATATCATGAAATGAGTTGATCAGGCTCACCGCAAGTTATTCATGGCAGCAGTCCCAAGTAGGTACTCGCGTTCAATTCAGACAAGTTAATAATGCATCCGTGTCTTATCACAGAACGACCTAAACAATCTAACTACCCTAGCTAATATATACTTAAACTATAGCACATTTAGACAGTCAATCAGCAGATAAACACAATCAACAATCAATTCAATCAATCACAAGCAAATCCATGGACCAAACTGCTCTGATACCAATTAGTGTAACGCCCTCCCTTGTATGCATCCAAGAGAGTCGTTTGCTAAGCGGAATTAGAGTCGTTTCGTCACAAAATCTAATAAAGATTCTTATGCTATAAAATTCAAACCCGAAAAGCGTTTCTACAATCCTTATCACCTCTGTTTGGACGATAAAAAATGTTTTAAGTGATTTAGAAAGAGCACGTTTGGGGCTTCGCGTGCATATAAAATAATAGTAAATCAGAGTTCGTTTGCTCATAAAAACACCACCCGTAAGGTGCACTGTAAAAATTTCAGCACTTAAGGCTTTCAAAGCTTCCTTTCACAAACGTTTTCAAAACAGCCGCTGTTCATAAAAGTTCAAGGTAAAATAAAGGTGATAAAGTCTACAGTCATCCAAGAGTATCAAAATATTAAACATTACAGTCATCCATCAATCAAACAGCAAAAGTACAAGTCCATTCATCAGCAAGCAACAGCAAACATCACGTCTTCAAATGCTTTTACGTCCTCCTGCCATTTTGGAAAATAGCAGCCCCGAAGGGGTGAGAATAATCCCAGTAGTGTGGCAACAAAACCAGTAATATAACAGTATTAACTAGGCACAAAATCATAAACAGTCACTTCAACATATCCTTGTTCCTTTTCCTTTTTCCTTTTCATCATATTCATATATATAGCGCATATAACGCCTTTCCTTTTCATCATATTCATATATTGCGTATATAACGCCTTTCCTTTGCGCTTTTAGCACCTTCGTGCGCGCACTTCACAGTGGAATCAAATATACCTTGGCACCTGAGCTCCATGTGGATTCCAACTGTGGGCCTATGCGGACTGATGCCAAGTGTCCCATACCCCGGTACCTTGGGGATGCCTATATGATGCTTGCTCAAACACATGGTCCTGTACATAACTATTCTAAAACAAGGCCTATATGATCTTGATACATGCATGTCATGCTATGCTTTCACACGCAAAGCGTAAAAATGCGGTATGATGTAAGGTGCATGCTTATATACCTTTCATATAGCCATCACGGCACATATACTTTTCATATGCGTTATGCTGCCACATAACTTCTTTACCTCATAATCATATAGCCATCACGGCACATTTTTTGGCAGTTTCCTTTCATCATAAGGAACATAATACTTTTACGGAATATGGAGCATCATGTCACAATTTTATACCAGTAGTCAATAGTCACATTAGGTAATATCGCCTGACACTTACCTTGTGTGCCTTACAATACCAAACAGCAGCGAAGTATCTCACTTCTTAAGCGCACCTAAATCAATTACAACCAATCATTTACAGCGGCGATTTACAGCAGAAACAGTGAGCATACAGCAGCATTTTACAGTGGAAAACAGTGAGCATACAACAGTGTTTTACAGCAGAAAAACAGTGAGCATACAACAGTGTTTTACAGCAGAAAATAGTGACGTTTGTTCTTAAAACAGTGAGCAGAAACAGTGACTTTTTCCTTAAAAACAGTGGGCAGAAACAGTGACGTTCTCCTTAAAAACAGTGGGCAGAAACAGTGACGTTTTACTTAAAAACAGTGGACAGAAACCGTGACGTTTTACAGCAGAAAAACAGTAGCACCTTACGGCAGAAACAGTGACCATTTTAAAACAGAAACAGTGACATTTTGGACCTCAAAACAGTGGCAGAACAGTGGCATTAGACAGTGGTAGAAACAGTGGCATTTGAATGTTAAAACAGTGACATAGTCAATGGCATTTGAACCTCAAAACAGTGGCATAAGTAGTGTTATTTGTGCATCAAAACAGTGGCATGAATGGTAACATTTAATCATTAAAACAGTGACATTAGTGGTGATATTTGCACATCAAAAACAGTGGCAAAGAAAGTGGTTTTTGAACTTTAAAACAGTGGCATGAATGGTACATTTGAACATCCAAAACAGTGACACAAGTGATGATTTTTGAACATTGAAACAGTGGCATAATTGGTGTTTTTTGAGCATTAAGACAGTGGCATAAATCATGATTTTTGGACATTAAAACAGTGGCATAAATAGTGGTGTTTGCACATCTATATGGTGGTTATTTTATGCAGAAACAGTGGCTCATTAAGTACTAAAACAGTGAGTATTTTTGGTGCAAAACAATGACATATGTGGCATCAAAACAGTGAGCATTTTATGCAGAAACAGTGGCATGTGAGGCACTAAAACAGTGAGTATTGTGTGCAGAAACAGTGGCCTATTCATCCTCAAACAGTGGCACATTCGTAGAGAAACAGTGGCATATATATCCTCAAAACAGTGGCATATTCATACATAAACAGTGGCATTAACTTAAGCATAACCATGAGACTTTCATTCCATAACTTATGCATACAAAGCATCATGAAATAGCTCCATCCTTATACCTTTACCATACTCATTCAAGAATCCAAAACAAAACATATTCAAGGAGACATCTCATGCACACACAAGGTTACACACAATGAAGAGGTCTAAGTTCTAGGCTTACCTCTTGGAGCACACACTTCTTGCTCACACACCACACCTTTCTAGTTCTACCAACAACAAGTCCACACTTCCTAGGAGATGATCTATGCGCATAAATGGTGAGGAGGACAATCTTGGACAGCTTCCAAGGGTGAGTACCAAGGCTGAACAATGAGGGGGAACAGAGCAGAAACTCACACTTCACTTGTGTCTTAGGCCACGGTTTGATGGTGAGGGAAGGAGAGAGTTGGCTTAGTCTTTCTTCCTCCTATGGTTCTTGCAATGTTCAACTAGAGTGTGAGGGAGAGGGGAAGGAGTTGGCTGCACATGTAAATGGGGACAGCCCCCTCTTGTGCGCACAATTAAAGGGGAGAAGGGAGGAGATTGCAATGATGAACATTATGGCAAAAATCAGGTTGCTTGTAGAAGTGGGGCTGCACACTTGGTTTGAACAAGCAAGGGGTTGCTTCTTATACACTATGCACATGCAAGGAGTGAGGAGAGGAGAGGTTCAGATCTGATTATTGTCTTACCAAGTCAGAATTTTTAACACCAACAAGCAAGCCATGCGCACATGGTGGAGTGGAATGGAGTTGGCAGATTTTTCCTCCACACAAAGCACATGTAATCTGCCCAAAATCCTTCTTTTATTGCATGTGGAGGTAAGGGACAGATTTGGTTCATGATGGACTGCCAAAAGCATGCAGAAATCTGCACATTTCAGCCTCATGATGGAAGGTGTAAGGTGGTTCTCCAAGTCAACAAGCAAGACAGATTTGTGTCATAGAAAAATCTGATGTAGGTCCTCTTCTTGTGCGCCTATGGTGAGCTGTATGCAGCCCAAAATGATGCTAAGGAGTACATGTGTCTTTCATGTAATGAAGTTGAATTCAAATGGTGCACAAGCTTAGGTGATGTGGCGGTCATGCAAGGGGAAAGTTGGCAGATTTTCTAAGCATTTTCTATCCTTTTATGCGCATGAAATGAGTGGAAAAAGCTAACTCTTGCCATGTGAAAGTTCCTTGGTACACAAACAACCTTGTTGGACAAGGCTTAGGGGAGATAATTGTGGACACAACCTTGGGCTGAACATGATTGACCCAAAAGCCTCCTTGGGCCAACGGCCACACACACAAAGAACCCAATCACACAAGTCCAATAGTGACAAGTCCACACACACTAGCCCACTTTCAAAGTCCAATAAAAACTAAAGCCTTCTAACACACACTCAAATTACTCATATGATTTTAATAAATTTCACATGCCTACATATGCCCCCTCCTATGATTTAATTTAAATACTTACCTTAGTCTCATCCAATGATAAAGGTCAAACAATTCGCAAGCCATCAAACATACACATGCATCTATCTCATTTTAACACCTATGTATTTTACTAATTATGTGGGATGTTACACTCTCCCCACCAAATAGGAATTTTGTCCGCAAAATAAACTTACTTAAGAGCTAAATAGTTCCGGATAGCGTTTCCGAATGTCGTCCTCGCGCTCCCAAGTGGTTTCAGCTGCCGATATGTTGTTCCATAATACTTTCACCAAAGGGATTTCTTTAGAACGTAGTCGCTTGACGGATCTTTCAAGAATTTGAAACGGTTGCACTTGATACGTCAGATTTTCCTTTAATTCCACTTCTTCTGGCTGCAACACGTGAGATGGATCAGAGAGATACCTCCGTAGCTGTGACACATGAAATACATTGTGAATTCCTGACAGATTGGGTGGTAAAGCCAACCGGTATGCAGACTCTCCAATCCGGTCCATAATCAGATACGGTCCTAAGTACCGTGGACTTAACTTCTTTACTCCCATTCTCCTTCCGAGTCCTGATGTAGGTGTGATTCTCAAGAATACATGGTCTCCGACTTCGAAAGATAGAGGCTTATGACGCTTGTCGTAATAACTCTTCTGTCTGGCCTGAGCCCTCTGCATATTTTCTCGAATCTTCTTTACCTGTTCGGATGTTTCTTGAATTAGATCAGGTCCTAACATACTTCGCTCACCTACTTCAGTCCAACATAAAGGGGATATGCATTTTCTCCCATACAGAGCTTCATACGGTGCCATCTGAATACTGGAGTGGTAACTGTTGTTGTAAGCAAACTCAATCAAGGAGAGATAATTATCCCAGCTGCCTCCTAACTCCAAAACACATGCTCGCAACATGTCCTCTAATGCTTGAATTGTGCGTTCCGTCTGTCCATCGGTCTGCGGATGATAAGCAGTACTCAACCTCAAATGGGTCCCTAATGCTCTTTGAAAAGATTCCCAGAACTTAGAGGTAAACTTGGGATCACGATCACTGACAATACTAGTGGGAACTCCGTGCAGCTTCACAATCTCCTGCAGGTACATTCTAGCAAGCCTCTCTGTATTGTATGTGGTCCTAACACGCAAGAAATGAGCTGACTTCGTTAATCGATCGACAATCACCCAGATAGCATCATATCCTTCTCGCGTCCGAGGAAGTCCAACTACAAAATCCATCGCAATACTGTCCCACTTCCATTCGGGAATCTCCAAAGGTTGAAGGAGTCCCGACGGTTTCTGATGTTCGTACTTCACCTTCTGACAAGTTAAGCACCGAGATACATACTCAGCAATATCACGCTTCATACCCGACCACCAAAACGAGGTCTTCAAATCATGGTACATCTTTGTGGATCCAGGATGAACTGCATACTTACCCTTGTGAGCCTCCTGCAAAACTTCTTGCTTCAACTCTTCATTCGGCACAACTAACCGACCTTGGAATCTCCAAATATCATTCTCATCCTTTACTACCTCTTGGTTGCCAAACAATTCGCGGACTAACTCTTCATCTTTCTGAGCTTCCTTAATTCTATTGATCAATTCATTCTCCACCTTTATACTTCCCAATCTTATGCTATGCCCTCTCTCGTCTATAGATAAGTTCAAATCTCGAAAGGCCTCATACAATTTCAATTCTTCTATCATCAGAGTTGCAGTGTGCAGTGTCTTCCTACTCAGGGCGTCAGCTACCACGTTTGCCTTTCCTGGGTGGTATTTAAGTTCAAAATCATAGTCCTTCAGAAATTCCATCCACCGTCGTTGCCGCATATTCAGCTCCTTCTGATCGAACAAGTACTTCAAACTCTTATGATCGCTGAACACGTCAAACTGCAAACCATACAAGTGGTGCCTCCAGATCTTAAGTGCGAACACTATCGCTGCTAACTCCAAATCGTGCGTAGGATAATTTTCTTCGTGAGGCTTTAGTTGTCGAGATGCATAAGCTACCGCCATACGATCCTGCATCAACACGCATCCAAGTCCTTTCAGCGACGCATCACAGTATACTTCGAACTTCCGGGTAGGATCCGGAATCGTGAGTACGGGAGCACTCGTTAATCTGCTCTTCAGTTCCAAGAAACATTCTTCACAAGCTTCAGTCCACTCAAAAGGCTTATCCTTACGAGTGAGACGGGTAAGGGGTTGCACTATCTGAGAGAAATTCTGGATAAACCTTCGATAATATCCAGCAAGACCTAAGAAACTTCTCACTTCAGTGACAGTCTTGGGTCGTTCCCAATTCATAACAGCTTCAACCTTGCTGGGGTCCACCGCGATACCTTCTGATGAAATGACATGACCCAGAAACTGGACCTCCTTAAGCCAAAACTCGCACTTCGACCACTTCGCGTACAACTGCTTCTCTTTCAATATTTGCAAGACGATCCTCAAATGTTCCGCATGCAGCTCTTCATTAGCTGAGTAAATCAGGATGTCGTCGATAAACACAATAACAAACTGATCAAGGAACGGGCGGAAGATGCGGTTCATGTAGTCCATGAATACCGCTGGAGCATTGTAAGTCCGAATGGGATCACCTGATATTCGTAGTGCCCATAACGAGTCCTAAAAGCTGTTTTCGGAATATCCTCCGGTTTGACCCGGATCTGATGGTATCCCGATCGTAAATCTATCTTGGAAAAGACTCTGGCTCCTCTCAGCTGGTCCATCAAATCATCGATCCTCGGTAGCGGATACTTATTCTTCACCGTAACTTTGTTCAGCTGGCGGTAATCTACACACAGACGTAGACTCCCGTCCTTCTTCTTAATCAAAATGGCTGGAGCACCCCACGGAGAGGTACTCGGTCTGATGAATTCCTTTGCCAACAATTCTTCTATCTGCTTCTTCAACTCGCGTAGTTCCAAAGGCGCCATGCGATACGGGGCAATGGAGATTGGTCCAACTCCAGGAACAAGTTCGATAGAAAATTCTATTTCCCTATGAGGAGGCAATCGAGGTATTTCATCCGGGAATACCTCCTCGAATTCTCTAACTACAGGTACATTCTGAATTTGAGTGTCAACCGAGGTCTCAGCCTCGATCGACAAAAGATACCCCGCTGCTCCCTTGCGGAGCTCTTTTCTAACTTGCAACAAAGAAATGAGAGAGAAAGGTTGAAAATTACCATCTTTCGCATCCAGTGCGAACACCCGTGCTTGCGTAGGCTGTGGATTAGCGTTCTGGGGGCATTCGTAAGAAAAATGTCCTTGCTGACCACATCTGAAACATGCATTGTTGTTCTTGCGACAAACTCCAAAGTGATTCTTTCCACATGTAGCACAAACAGTAGTACCCTGTCGTCCAGTTGAGGATTGACCAACAGTATTGCTTCTCTTAAAATTTCCAGGCCGCGCCTGCAACTGCGTACCTCTGCCTCGACCCCTACCAGGTGTCGTCCTGAAGAATCTGCCTGCTCGGTTTCCTCCGTGAAATTGTGCTGGTTGCTTGTTCAAATTCTTGGCCTCATTGATGATTCCTTCTGCCTGTCGACTCTGGTTGATGAGCTCCGGAAGTGTACGATTAGCTGTCGTCAAAATGAGTTTACGGATCTCCGGATGTAATCCGCTCTCGAACTTCTCCATGAAAGTAAACTGGCCTTTGAAGGCCGATGCATGTAAGGTGTAAAACAAAAATTTTACTGCGGAACATACATGCACTCATAGATTCATGCTTTAAGACAGCATGATGTTACCTTGTTTTGGCCTGATCAGTCAGGGAGATGAGATGTCAGGCTTGAAGGGTTCAAACCCTCTAATGGTGATCCACACCACCGTTCGTCTATGATGCAAGAACTCTTTCTTGAAAGCCACCAGATGAACACCACAATGAGGCTTGCTATGCGCACAAGTGGTGAGGGTGGAGGCTAGGTATCCTGTTTGGAAAGGTGTACTGAGCTACCCTACAGAATGGTGCATAGAGGAGGAGAGTTGGCTTGGTTTTCCAATAAAACCTAAGGTGAGGAACATGTCTATTTATGCGCACCCTTTGGAGAGGAGGAGGGAATTCATTCATTCAAAATGAAAAACAAACTTTCAAATTTCTTTGAAAGTTATGCATGAAACAGTGTGATAAGGTGGAGCTGTTGCAAAACAAACTTTGCCAACAACCTCCAATCTTATCCACATGAATTTAAATTCAAATTAATTTAAACTTAAATTCATAAACTATCATATAGTATATAGTTTTCATGCGCATAATTCAGCCCTATAAAGGGTCCAAATACATTGAGCAGTTGCATTCAAAATTTGAATCAACTTACCCACTGATTCCCTCAACCACCAAATCTGAATGGAGGTTTGTTTTAAGTGATAAGATAACACTCTTATCACTTAAAAGTGATGCACCAAACAGCCTAGGGAGAGCCTCCAAAGATGCTTCTTCATCCAAGGAATATGCTCCAATAAGATCCTGTCTTATCCTTTTGTTATGAAACAACTTTTCAAAACCAATTCAAATTCGAATTCAAACACTTGAATTCAAACGTTCAAACATTCAAATTCAAAATTCAAAATTCAAAATTTCAAATTTCAAATTCAAAATTCGAATTTCAAAATTCAAATTCAAATTCAAATTTTAAAATTCAAATTTCAAATTTCAAATTTCAAATTCAAAATTCGAATTTCGAAATTCAAATTCTAAATTCAAATTTCAAAATTCAAATTTCAAATTCAAAATTCGAAATTCAAATATTTGATTATTAATTTAACTAATTAAATTAATTAGTAATGGCTTGGACTATCCAAGCCCATTACTAAACTCCATGCACCACCCACCCATTTAGGTGGGCTTCCAAACAACTTCTTGGGCTAATAACATTATTAGGCCCAATACCTTTAAAGCTAGTCCATCATAACTACAAGGTGTTAGTGTGTGACCCATTAGGTCCAACTTAGCTACTGACATAACTGGGCTTGGGCCCAACAAGCCCACAACCCAATTAATGACAACACAGAGCACTAGCAATGCTTTGTTGCCCCAGAACTAGTCAGATTAATGACTTGATCATCCTATTGCACATATTTGGTTACCGTATGTATTTCCCTTCGTCTCGGTTATCTTCCCATTAACCTAGGGTAAGGAAATGTATCAACCCCTGCGGTTTTGGGTAAGCTTTATTCGAAATAGGGAATCTTCAATTTACTGACTCTAAAGGCAGATCATCTCATGATCTCTTTTACTATGCATAGATTCCCGAGTCCCTGTAAATGTCATCCCGATTTCTCCGGTTTACAGATAACCTAATCTCTCACAGAGATTTGACGAATTCCTTCAGCTTATTACCCTAGCCCTGTGCCCTTTAAGGACACGCCCAACAGTATACCTATGAGTCTCCATGTTTCAGGCAGACGAGGTATACAATCAAAACATGCCTTCAAGAACACAGTCTAGGTAATAACTTTTGGTCTAAGGAAAGACACACCCAAACATAAAGAGATTACTCTAATGACACTATCTGTGAGATTTCCTCATAGAGTCTCTTTTTGGGTCTGTTCAGTGCGAGCTATACTCTTATAGGTCCACCCACGACTTTAGCTAAGATATCTCCATATCTGCAGCTCATGAGGTCTTTACCTTGTATCCATATACAAGTAGATAAGTCGTACTAGTCTTTACTCGAGATCACTGATCCCCAAACTCAGTGTCTCTAGACTAGGAACATATAATTAGGAATAGACATGCAATATCCTTGAATCCTCATGATCGTGATCTCATCACAGATACTCAAGAGATACCTGTTCTATTCCAAGGGGTTTATCCAGTTCATTCATATAATATTAACAGTAATATCGAGACACAATATGAAACTGAATAAATAGTGCTTACATTTATTTGCGACAAATAAAGTTCTACATCTAGTGTCCTTTATTTAATCAAAAGATTGTCTCTAGGACACCCATATGCTAACAAGCTCCCACTTGGCCTAGAGCCAATCAGACCTAAGTCGTATGCCCAAAGCCTCATAATGACTATCATGTTTTCTCTGAGAAACAGCCTTTGTCAGAGAATCGGCCAGGTTATCGTCTGTGGGAACATAATCCATTTTTACATCATTCCTATCAATGATTTCTCTAATCAAATGATATCTGCGGAGCACGTGTTTAGATCTTTGATGAGACCTAGGTTCCTTTGACTGCGCGATGGCTCCAGTGTTGTCGCAAAGCAACTGTATGGGCTCATCCACGCTTGGAACCACCCTTAGTTCATTTATGAACTTCTTGATCCACACTGCCTCCTTAGCTGCTTCTGAAGCAGCTATGTATTCAGCCTCTGTCGTTGAGTCTGCTGTTGTCTCCTGCTTGGAACTTTTCCAAGACACTGCCCCACCATTTAAGGTGAATACGAATCCTGACTGTGACTTGCAGTCATCTTTGTCACTCTGAAAGCTGGCATCAGTGAATCCTTTCACTGTTAACTCATTAACCCCACCATAGACCAGAAACGCATCCTTAGTTCTTCTTAAGTATTTAAGGATGGTTTTGACTGCCGTCCAGTGACCCTCTCCAGGGTCTGACTGGTATCTGCTCGTAATGCTTAAAGCATATGAGACATCTGGTCTCGTACATATCATGGCATACATGATGGATCCAATAGCCGAAGCGTATGGAATTCCACTCATGCGATCCTTCTCAGGCTGTGACTTAGGACACATAGCCCTTGATAGGTGTACCCCATGACTGACAGGAAGAAAACCCCTTTTCGACCCTTCCATGCTAAACCTCTTTAGCATCTTGTCAACGTACGTGGATTGAGATAAACCCAGCAGCCTCTTGGATCTATCTCTATAGATCTTTATACCGAGTATAAAGGCTGCCTCTCCCAAATCCTTCATGGTAAAGTTTTCTGAAAGCCACTCTTTCGTTATTTTTAATGTGGGGATGTCATTTCCTATTAGCAATATGTCATCTACATAAAGCACTAGGAAGACGACATTACTCCCACTTACCTTTCTGTAAACACAAGGTTCATCCTCGTTCTTGATAAAACCGTTACTCTTAACGACTTCATCAAAACGTATATTCCAACTCCTTGATGCTTGCTTTAGCCCATATATTGACCTTTGTAGTTTGCATACCATATGCACCTGATCTTTGTTTTCAAAGCCTTCAGGTTGTGTCATGTACACTTCCTCCTTCAAGAACCCATTCAAGAAGGCGGTCTTGACATCCATTTGCCAAATTTCATAGTCGTGGTATGCTGCTATTGCAAGCATGATCCTAA
Organism: Gastrolobium villosum; assembly: GCA_032173675.1. Taxonomy (NCBI): domain Eukaryota; kingdom Viridiplantae; phylum Streptophyta; class Magnoliopsida; order Fabales; family Fabaceae; genus Gastrolobium; species Gastrolobium villosum. The sequence continues at coordinate 26,661 of JAVKPL010012622.1, read as the reverse complement.
TAGATTTGATCATGGCAACTGGTGAAAAAGTTTCATCATAGTCAACTCCTTGTCTTTGACGATACCCTTTCGCCACCAACCTAGCTTTGTAGGTCTGAACGTTGCCATCTGCATCAGTCTTTCTTTTAAAGACCCATTTATTACCAATAGGAACTATTCCTTGTGGTTTAGGAACCAAGGTCCATACCTTGTTCTGATACATCGAATCCATTTCAGATTCCATGGCTTCAAGCCATTTTGAGGAGTCAACATCTTTGACCGCCTCCTCGTAGTTACTTGGTTCATCATCCTCAACAGTTTGCTGATTCTCAATCACAAACCCGTACCTTTCAGGTGGATGGATGACCCTCGTAGGTCTACGGAGTTGTGTGTTTACTTCTCCATTGGAGAACGTCGCCTGCGGAGCAGACTCGGGTTCCTCAATCTGTTCTTGTGGATCTTGCACTTCTTCAAGATCAATCTTACTCCCACTGCCTCCTTGAGAGATCAAATCCTTCTCAAGGAACTCAGCATTCTTTGAAACAAACACTTTGTGTTCTTCCATGGAGTAGAAGTAGTATCCCTTAGTACCTTTAGGATACCCCACAAATAGACATTTAGTACTCTTAGCACTAAGCTTGTCTGATGTCAACGCTTTGACATAAGCTGGCGATCCCCATACCCTGAGGTAACTCAGGTTGGGTCTCTTACCACTCCATATCTCATATGGTGTGGTCTGAACAGATTTAGACGGTACCCTATTTAGAAGGTATGCCGCTGTGTCTAAGGCATATCCCCAAAACGATTTTGGAAGTTGAGTCTCACTCATCATAGACCTAACCATGTCTAACAAGGTCCTGTTTCTCCTTTCGGAGACACCGTTTTGGTGTGGTGTGTAAGGAGCGGTAAATTGTTAGAGAATTCCATTTTCTCTCAGATAACCCTGAAACTCGTGGCTCAAATATTCACCACCACGATCTGATCGTAATGTCTTAATCATCTTGCCACGCTGTTTCTCCACCTCATTCCTAAACTCTTTGAACTTTTCAAAAGCTTCAGATTTATATCTCATTAGGTATATATACCCAAATCTTGATTTGTCATCTGTAAAGGTAATGAAATAAGAATATCCACCTCTAGCCTCAATAGACATTGGGCCACATACATCAGTATGAATGAGTTCTAATAACTCACTAGCCCTATGACTCTCAAGCCCTTTGGGCTTTTGTTGAATCATTTTCCCAGCTAGACAAGATTCACACTGTCCATAGGATTCCAAATCCATGGAGTCCAGGTATCCATCTCTATGCATCCTAGACAATCTTGTTTCATTTATGTGCCCTAGTCTACAGTGCCAAAGATAAGATTGATTATCCGTCCTAGGTCGTTTCACATCTATATTGAGCACTTCATTTCCCATTTCCAACACATACAATCCATTTATTAAAGAAGCAGTACCGTAAACCATATCATTCAAAATGATAGAAAAAGTACCATTCCTAATACTGAAAGTATATCCATCTTGTTCTAAACAAGAAATTGAAATAATGTTTCTAGAAATTTGCGGAACATAAAGACAATTATTCAAATGCAGTAAAAGGCCCGTAGGCAAAATAAGGTCAGCATCTCCAACTGAATGAGCAGCAACTCTTGCTCCATTACCAACGCGGAGATCCACCTCGTTTCTATCCAATCTCCTTGGGCTCCTAAGTACCTGCAACATATTGCAGATATGAGAACCACACCCGGTATCGAATACCCATGAGGATGGATTAGCATAAGAATAATTTATCTCAATCATGAAAATACCTGAGGCAGAAGCATCACCATGCTTCTTGTCCTTCACATTGTTCAGGTAGTCTGGACAATTCCTCTTCCAGTGGCCTTTCTTGCCACAATGGAAGCACTCAGCATCACCCTTGTCCTTAGGTGCCTTCTTACCCTTCTTCTTGCCCTTCTTCTTCTTGGATTTTCCTTTGGGCTTAAGGGGGTCACCTTTTGCAGGCTCCTTACCCTTTCCCTTGGCCTTGCTAGGCCCACCAATCAAAAGAGCCTGTGTCCTATCCTTCTTGATAGACACTTCAGCTGTTGTTAACATGCTTAACAACTCAGGCAAGCTCACTTGCATCCCATGCATATTGTAATTCATGATGAATTGACTGAAGGAAGGTGGAAGTGAGGTGAGGACTAAGTCATTACTTAGCTCGGCATCCATGATGAAGCCTAGGTTTCCTAGCTTCTCAATCAGCCCGATCATCTTGAGAACATGGCTGGCAACAGACATGCTCTCAGTCATCCTACAAGAGAACAGTTCTCTTGAGGCCTCATACCTCTCATGCCTGCCTTTAATATCATACAACTCCTTGAGATGTACGATAATAGAGGGAGCATCCATATGCTCATGCTGCTTTTGCAGTTCAGGCGACATGGATGCCAACATGATGCATACTGCCATCACATTGTCATCCAAGTGCTGTTGATGGGTTACGAAATCAAATTCCGCAAACCCTTCTTCCCCTTCCCGTGGAGCTACGGGTATTACAGCATCTAAAACGTAGGCAATCTTTTCGGCCCTTAGAACTATTCTTAGGTTCCGATACCAGTCCATAAAATTCGAACCGGTCAGTTTATTCGTATCGAGTATTGAACGCAGTGACAGTGGATTAGTCATACTATAAGCTGAAAAGGATGTAAAGATAGTTTTAGTTAATATACGGTTATGTAGTTAAAAGCAAATTATTAAAGACTTGAAATAATTTGCCCCTCCCACTATTTTATCTAAGTCAATGACCCTTCCTTTTGACTTAGGGTTAATCTACTTTAGATTTTACCTTAGTGGGTTTAAGAGTGCGATTATTTATTTTAACCTCCGTCTGAGACCGCAAGATTAATTTAAATAAAGGGTTGATCTTTATCAACAGTATCTCATACCCTCTCTTAACTTTAGGTTGACAACTCTTTGTCACTTAGTGGTGCATCTCATGCAACCAACCTAGCACCATTACCCTAAGCACATAAGTCCGGCTGTGCCTGCAACTTATGTCTTAGTTAAGCATTAAACCAGCACCCTAAGTGTCTTACACTTCAAACACTACTCTAGCCCAACGAAATAGTGGGTCCCAACTGAGTTGTGGAGCACCACTACGTAGAAGAGTTTTGAGTAGCATTGGTGGTGGGAGATAATCATATGCTTAATTATTTATTCCTTTTAAGGGTTCCTTTTATCTTGGGGTTAATTAGGTCCCATCAAACGCATATTGTAAGTTATCATGCTAGTCGTTACCTATGTCAAACATCTATCGGTATACACTAGTCGTTATTGGACAAACATAATAACCATACAAACGCGATTTGCCCAATTTATGCATACTAGACGTTCTAATCATACATACATATAAACAGTTTATATTGAGATAGCCATGGTGCTCGCGCTTTTGTCCTTTTTGCTTCTTTAAGCAACGGCCGCTTGTCGTCTATACGCCACTAGCCTATTTCTCTAATTACAAATAATTAAAGAAACTCCATAACACTTTGGAGGAACAAAATTACAAAATTTAAATTACAAATATACTTGTAAATTAAAATGCGCGATTACACATAAATTTAAAATTCAAAAAAATTCAAATCCGGGCACCATGACCATCCCCTTCCTGTTTGTACCTGAAAAGTTCAAAACTTGCAAACACAAACATTATATTATCACATAACATTTTCACATGTATTTTGACATTTAACATTTAAACATCAAAATAACATCAAGATTCATAATCTTAAATTTCTCATTGGCCGAATTTAAAAACAATTTCAATTCAAATTTTGTTAATTCTTTCTTAAAGAAAACAAAATTAAACCATGCATGTAGCCATATATCCCTACATGGCCGAATCATATAGGTAACTATATGATAAATTTGTCACAAAATTTCATGCATATAAACATGACACAATTCATGGAGAAAAATAAGAAATCATTCAAGGTACTCTTAGTACCCTCCATGGCCGAATCTACCCTTTCAAAAAGGGTGTTCCTTTAGAACTTTCATAAAGAAAAGAAACTAAACCATGATGCATAATGTTTTATGAACACAGAATCAAATTTTCATGTTCATAAAAACAAAAACTTTAACACTTTAAAGGATTTGTGATTCAAAATCCACATGCAGAATTTAAACTTTAACCCTTTAAAGATTTTTGACCGTGAAAGACTCTTTTTCACAAACAAGGTACCATCACCCGTCGATGGTAAAGCAACCGGGCTCTGATACCACTTGAAAGTAAACTGGCCTTTGAAGGCCGATGCATGTAAGGTGTAAAACAAAAATTTTACTGCGGAACATACATGCACTCATAGATTCATGCTTTAAGACAGCATGATGTTACCTTGTTTTGGCCTGATCAGTCAGGGAGATGAGATGTCAGGCTTGAAGGGTTCAAACCCTCTAATGGTGATCCACACCACCGTTCGTCTATGATGCAAGAACTCTTTCTTGAAAGCCACCAGATGAACACCACAATGAGGCTTGCTATGCGCACAAGTGGTGAGGGTGGAGGCTAGGTATCCTGTTTGGAAAGGTGTACTGAGCTACCCTACAGAATGGTGCATAGAGGAGGAGAGTTGGCTTGGTTTTCCAATGAAACCTAAGGTGAGGAACATGTCTATTTATGCGCACCCTTTGGAGAGGAGGAGGGAATTCATTCATTCAAAATGAAAAACAAACTTTCAAATTTCTTTGAAAGTTATGCATGAAACAGTGTGATAAGGTGGAGCTGTTGCAAAACAAACTTTGCCAACAACCTCCAATCTTATCCACATGAATTTAAATTCAAATTAATTTAAACTTAAATTCATAAACTATCATATAGTATATAGTTTTCATGCGCATAATTCAGCCCTATAAAGGGTCCAAATACATTGAGCAGTTGCATTCAAAATTTGAATCAACTTACCCACTGATTCCCTCAACCACCAAATCTGAATGGAGGTTTGTTTTAAGTGATAAGATAACACTCTTATCACTTAAAAGTGATGCACCAAACAGCCTAGGGAGAGCCTCCAAAGATGCTTCTTCATCCAAGGAATATGCTCCAATAAGATCCTGTCTTATCCTTTTGTTATGAAACAACTTTTCAAAACCAATTCAAATTCGAATTCAAACACTTGAATTCAAACGTTCAAACATTCAAATTCAAAATTCAAAATTCAAAATTTCAAATTTCAAATTCAAAATTCGAATTTCAAAATTCAAATTCAAATTCAAATTTTAAAATTCAAATTTCAAATTTCAAATTTCAAATTCAAAATTCGAATTTCGAAATTCAAATTCTAAATTCAAATTTCAAAATTCAAATTTCAAATTCAAAATTCGAAATTCAAATATTTGATTATTAATTTAACTAATTAAATTAATTAGTAATGGCTTGGACTATCCAAGCCCATTACTAAACTCCATGCACCACCCACCCATTTAGGTGGGCTTCCAAACAACTTCTTGGGCTAATAACATTATTAGGCCCAATACCTTTAAAGCTAGTCCATCATAACTACAAGGTGTTAGTGTGTGACCCATTAGGTCCAACTTAGCTACTGACATAACTGGGCTTGGGCCCAACAAGCCCACAACCCAATTAATGACAACACAGAGCACTAGCAATGCTTTGTTGCCCCAGAACTAGTCAGATTAATGACTTGATCATCCTATTGCACATATTTGGTTACCGTATGTATTTCCCTTCGTCTCGGTTATCTTCCCATTAACCTAGGGTAAGGAAATGTATCAACCCCTGCGGTTTTGGGTAAGCTTTATTCGAAATAGGGAATCTTCAATTTACTGACTCTAAAGGCAGATCATCTCATGATCTCTTTTACTATGCATAGATTCCCGAGTCCCTGTAAATGTCATCCCGATTTCTCCGGTTTACAGATAACCTAATCTCTCACAGAGATTTGACGAATTCCTTCAGCTTATTACCCTAGCCCTGTGCCCTTTAAGGACACGCCCAACAGTATACCTATGAGTCTCCATGTTTCAGGCAGACGAGGTATACAATCAAAACATGCCTTCAAGAACACAGTCTAGGTAATAACTTTTGGTCTAAGGAAAGACACACCCAAACATAAAGAGATTACTCTAATGACACTATCTGTGAGATTTCCTCATAGAGTCTCTTTTTGGGTCTGTTCAGTGCGAGCTATACTCTTATAGGTCCACCCACGACTTTAGCTAAGATATCTCCATATCTGCAGCTCATGAGGTCTTTACCTTGTATCCATATACAAGTAGATAAGTCGTACTAGTCTTTACTCGAGATCACTGATCCCCAAACTCAGTGTCTCTAGACTAGGAACATATAATTAGGAATAGACATGCAATATCCTTGAATCCTCATGATCGTGATCTCATCACAGATACTCAAGAGATACCTGTTCTATTCCAAGGGGTTTATCCAGTTCATTCATATAATATTAACAGTAATATCGAGACACAATATGAAACTGAATAAATAGTGCTTACATTTATTTGCGACAAATAAAGTTCTACATCTAGTGTCCTTTATTTAATCAAAAGATTGTCTCTAGGACACCCATATGCTAACACTCCACCTGCCATTCCTCATCATAAATGTTCCGGTCAAAGTTGGCGTACTCGATCAGCTGCCCAAATTTTGCAATGTACTCATTGACCGACATGTTATCCTGCCTAAGTGACAGTAGTTCAGTGTGCTTCATTCTTCTCATTGCCTTAGGAAAATACTTATCCAGAAATACTTGTCTGAACACGGCCCATGTCAGCTCAACGTCCTGAGCTCTCAGCAGAGCCCTCGCACCAGTCCACCATGTCAAAGCTTCTCCCATTAGCTGGTACGACGCGTAATCGGTCTTCTGCGCTTCCGGGCATGCCATGCGTTCGAAAATATGCTCGATCATCTGCAGCCACTTCGCTGCAGCCTCAGGGTTGTCTTCACCCTCGAAAGTAGGTGGTTGGAAGTTGCGGAAGTCTTTCAACCTCCGACGGGCAATTTCTTCTGCATTGTCATGCAGTGGGGGTTGGTTCTGATTCTGTTGCCTATGGTCACGCCATTCTTGGCTCATATTCTGAATAAACGTTGCCAGTCCCCCAATAGTAGTGATAAGGTCCTCTTCCGCATTGCCAGACCTTCCCCGAGTTGAACCGCGACCACCTGCCATGATTCTGCACTCACAATATCATGAAATGAGTTGATCAGGCTCACCGCAAGTTATTCATGGCAGCAGTCCCAAGTAGGTACTCGCGTTCAATTCGGACAAGTTAACAATGCATCCGTGTCTTATCACAGAACGACCTAAACAATCTAACTACCCTAGCTAATATATACTTAAACTATAGCACATTTAGACAGTCAATCAGCAGATAAACACAATCAACAATCAATTCAATCAATCACAAGCAAATCCATGGACCAAACTGCTCTGATACCAATTAGTGTAACACCCTCCCTTGTATGCATCCAAGAGAGTCGTTTGCTAAGCGGAATTAGAGTCGTTTCGTCACATAAGCTAATAAAGATTCTTATGCTATAAATTTCAAACCCTAAAAGCGTTTCTACAATCCTTATCACCTCTGTTTGGATGATAAAAAATGTTTTAAGTGATTTAGAAAGAGCACGTTTGGGGCTTCGCGTGCATATAAAATAATAGTAAATCAGAGTTCGTTTGCTCATAAAAACACCACCCGTAAGGTGCACTGTAAAATTTCAGCACTTAAGGCTTTCAAAGCTTCCTTTCACAAACGTTTTCAAAACAGCCGTTGTTCATAAAAGTTCAAGGTAAAATAAAGGTGATAAAGTCTACAGTCATCCAAGAGTATCAAAATATTAAACATTACAGTCATCCATCAATCAAACAGCAACAGTACAAGTCCATTCATCAGCAAGCAACAGCAAACATCACGTCTTCAAATGCTTTTACGTCCTCCTGCCATTTTGGAAAATAGCAGCCCCGAAGGGGTGAGAATAATCCCAGTAGTGTGGCAACAAAACCAGTAATATAACAGTATTAACTAGGCACAAAATCATAAACAGTCACTTCAACATATCCTTGTTCCTTTTCCTTTTTCCTTTTCATCATATTCATATATATAGCGCATATAACGCCTTTCCTTTTCATCATATTCATATATTGCGTATATAACGCCTTTCCTTTGCGCTTTTAGCACCGTCGTGCGCGCACTTCACAGTGGAATCAAATATACCTTGGCACCTGAGCTCCATGTGGATTCCAACTGTGGGCCTATGCGGACTGATGCCAAGTGTCCCATACCCCGGTACCTTGGGGATGCCTATATGATGCTTGCTCAAACACATGGTCCTGTACATAACTATTCTAAAACAAGGCCTATATGATCTTGATACATGCATGTCATGCTATGCTTTCACACACAAAGCGTAAAAATGCGGTATGATGTAAGGTGCATGCTTATATACCTTTCATATAGCCATCACGGCACATATACTTTTCATATGCGTTATGCTGCCACATAACTTCTTTACCTCATAATCATATAGCCATCACGGCACATTTTTTGGCAGTTTCCTTTCATCATAAGGAACATAATACTTTTACGGAATATGGAGCATCATGTCACAATTTTATACCAGTAGTCAATAGTCACATTAGGTAATATCGCCTGACACTTACCTTGTGTGCCTTACAATACCAAACAGCAGCGAAGTATCTCACTTCTTCAGCGCACCTAAATCAATTACAACCAATCATTTACAGCGGCGATTTACAGCAGAAACAGTGAGCATACAGCAGCGTTTTACAGTGGAAAACAGTGAGCATACAGCAGTGTTTTACAGCAGAAAAACAGTGAGCATACAGCAGTGTTTTACAGCAGAAAATAGTGACGTTTGTTCTTAAAACAGTGAGCAGAAACAGTGACTTTTTCCTTAAAAACAGTGGGCAGAAACAGTGACGTTCTCCTTAAAAACAGTGGGCAGAAACAGTGACGTTTTACTTAAAAACAGTGGACAGAAACCGTGACGTTTTACAGCAGAAAAACAGTAGCACCTTACGGCAGAAACAGTGACCATTTTAAAACAGAAACAGTGACATTTTGGACCTCAAAACAGTGGCAGAACAGTGGCATTAGACAGTGGCAGAAACAGTGGCATTTGAATGTTAAAACAGTGACATAGTCAATGGCATTTGAACCTCAAAACAGTGGCATAAGTAGTGTTATTTGTGCATCAAAACAGTGGCATGAATGGTAACATTTAATCATTAAAACAGTGACATTAGTGGTGATATTTGCACATCAAAAACAGTGGCAAAGAGAGTGGTTTTTGAACATTAAAACAGTGGCATGAATGGTACATTTGAACATCCAAAACAGTGACACAAGTGATGATTTTTGAACATTGAAACAGTGGCATAATTGGTGGTTTTTGAGCATTAAGACAGTGGCATAAATCATGATTTTTGGACATTAAAACAGTGGCATAAATAGTGGTGTTTGCACATCAATATGGTGGTTATTTTATGCAGAAACAGTGGCTCATTAAGTACTAAAACAGTGAGTATTTTTGGTGCAAAACAGTGACATATGTGGCATCAAAACAGTGAGCATTTTATGCAGAAACAGTGGCATGTGAGGCACTAAAACAGTGAGTATTGTGTGCATAAACAATGGCCTATTCATCCTCAAACAGTGGCACATTCGTAGAGAAACAGTGGCATATATATCCTCAAAACAGTGGCATATTCATACATAAATAGTGGCATTAACTTAAGCATAACCATGAGACTTTCATTCCATAACTTATGCATACAAAGCATCATGAAATAGCTCCATCCTTATACCTTTACCATACTCATTCAAGAATCCAAAACAAAACATATTCAAGGAGACATCTCATGCACACACAAGGTTACACACAATGAAGAGGTCTAAGTTCTAGGCTTACCTCTTGGAGCACACACTTCTTGCTCACACACCACACCTTTCTAGTTCTACCAACAACAAGTCCACACTTCCTAGGAGATGATCTATGCGCATAAATGGTGAGGAGGACAATCTTGGACAGCTTCCAAGGGTGAGTACCAAGGCTGAACAGTGAGGGGGAAAAGAGGAGAAACTCACACTTCACTTGTGTCTTAGGCCACGGTTTGATGGTGAGGGAAGGAGAGAGTTGGCTTAAGTCTTTCTTCCTCCATGGTTCTTGCAATGTTCAGCTAGAGTGTGAGGGAGAGGGGAAGGAGTTGGCTGCACATGTAAATGGGGACAGCCCCCTCTTGTGCGCACAATTAAAGGGGAGAAGGGAGGAGATTGCAATGATGAACATTATGGCAAAAATCTGGTTTCTTGTGAAGGTGGGACTGCTCATTTGGTTTGAACAAGCAAGGGGTTGCTTCTAATATACACTATACACATGCAAGGAGTGAGCAGAGGAGAGGTTCAGATCTGATTATTGTCTTACCAAGTCAGAATTTTTAACACCAACAAGCAAGCCATGCGCACATGGTGGAGTGGAGGGAGTTGGCAGATTTTTCCTCCACACAAAGCACATGTAATCTGCCCAAAATCCTTCTTTTATTGCATGTGGAGGTAAGGGACAGATTTGGTTCATGATGGACTGCCAAAAGCATGCAGAAATCTGCACATTTCAGCCTCATGATGGAAGGTGTAAGGTGGTTCTCCAAGTCAACAAGCAAGACAGATTTGTGTCATAGAAAAATCTGATGTAGGTCCTCTTCTTGTGCGCCTATGGTGAGCTGTATGCAGCCCAAAATGATGCTAAGGAGTACATATGTCTTTCATGTAATGAAGTTGAATTCAAATGGTGCACAAGCTTAGGTGATGTGGCGGTCATGCAAGGGGAAAGTTGGCAGATTTTCTAAGCATTTTCTATCCTTTTATGCGCATGAAATGAGTGGAAAAAGCTAACTCTTGCCATGTGAAAGTTCCTTGGTACACAAACAACCTTGTTGGACAAGGCTTAGGGGAGATAAGTATGGACACAACCTTGGGCTGAACATGATTGACCCAAAAGCCTCCTTGGGCCAACGGCCACACACACAAAGAACCCAATCACACAAGTCCAATAGTGACAAGTCCACACACACTAGCCCACTTTCAAAGTCCAATAAAAACTAAAGCCTTCTAACACACACTCAAATTACTCATATGATTTTAATAAATTTCACATGCCTACATATGCACCCTCCTATGATTTAATTTAAATACTTACCTTAGTCTCATCCAATGATAAAGGTCAAACAATTCGCAAGCCATCAAACATACACATGCATCTATCTCATTTTAACACCTATGTATTTTACTAATTATGTGGGATGTTACATTAGGAATGACATTTAATCGGTGAAAATGAGTTTAAATAGTCGTATGGTTTTGTTTGGAAAATTACAAGATTATACATTTGACTATGGCTTTGCTTGTTTTTGTGATCAATGGTTTGGTTTGGTTGATTGTTGATATTGTCCATTTGATGCTTAGGATTGAGGCATTTGGACCAACCGTGAGTAACCAACCGTTGGAACAAGCTATGGAGCTCGGTTAGCTCCTTGGAATTGATATTTGTGTTGTGAAGGTTGGTGAAGAACAAAGGTTGAGTTGGAAGCATTGAGGTAAGCCTTCGGACCTTGGGTGTAATTCCCTTTATTGTTCCACCAAGCCCTGAACAGGTAATGGTTGTGTTGATGTATATAAATGAAATGAAATAGTGTAATGCTTTGTTATACGTATTTGCATGCTTTGGTGTGACATAGGATGGTGTTTCCCTATGTTGGTATGTGGCATGATGATGCGTAAATCATACTTGGTAGTTTAGCTGGCCAGTAGGACTATTTGCATCTGAGTATCCTTAGGACAGCTCGAGAGCTCGAGGGATTTCTCCTGGAGATGTTGTGTACACTTGCATGGATATGTATTTGCTGCATTATTATTGTCATTGCTATTACACTGTTATTGAACTATGGGGTGGAGAGATACTCCAAGGGCCCCTGGTTTACTGGATATATTCGTATATCTCTCCCCGTGTTATTGGGGACCACCTTTCAGGCAATGATGCTGCAGGAGCCTCTGATGACAAGTGGTCTTACTTGAAGTAAATGGACATAGGAAGACATAGTGTCAATTGATTAGCATGCTATTTTGTAGTTCCTTTGTATAGGATTGTTAAATGGAGATCATTTGTCATATGCATGTTATGTTTTAATTGGATGGACTTAGCCTATGCTCATCCTCTTTGGTATCTCTTTTGTTAATGGGAGCCAAGGAGTTGATCATAGTGTTTTGTAGCTAAGTCCCCTGAATTGTAATAAAGATTTATGACAATGATGTAATGTGGTAATTATTGGATATATGTATATATGATGAAATGATATGCATGCTTCTCTTAGTGTATGAGTATCTAGAGAGACTAGAATTCATGTATTGAAAGGATTATATGATGTAAATTAGGTGAAAGAAAACCTTTGATTGAAAATTCAAGTAAAAGCCAAGATACCTTGCCTTGTTGTCCAATTTTCCTATCCTATACGATAGATTTGGACCCTTGTGTCTTGATGGAAGTTGTAGATATGTTTCTTAGCTTTCCATAGAGACTAAGATTATGTAATTTGGATAAGTATAACTAAAGTTATGGTTAAAACACCACAGGCAGGTCAAATTGCCCTGTTTTGGTGCTTGCTCCTGACTGTCCATGCTATGAGCGTGAGATCCACGTTATGAGCGTGAGATCCATGCTATGAGCGTGGGGGTCCTGGGGAATTCAGCATTCCATTTCGTAAAAATCTCATAACTTGGGCTACGGTGCTCCGATTTGAGCGCGGTTTGAACCCACGCGTAACTAATGAAAAATCCTATAATATAATGGGCAAATGGAGACCATAATAAATGAAATGAAAGTATGGTATTAAGCTTTAAGTATTTTATTTCGCAATGTATTATGGTTATGGTCACGCAATTGGGTAATTTTAATTCGGCTTGTTTTAAAAGAAAAATTTAACCGGATTTTAATTGCATCAATGTGATTGTAACTGCGCTTAATATCATAAGTCAATATTAACAAACCGGTTCTAGAACGGGGCGTTACAGCCAGGATCATTTTACACCAGTGTAAGTTACACTTTTAATCTTATCTGTTGATCCCACTTATATCTAAGGGCTATAATCTTTTAGTAATGTGAGCCATTGGATACAAGTGTATCAATGGTTAAGATTGACTGTAAGACTTCTAACTCTTACACCGGTGTAAGAATATCCTATCCCATATATATATATATATAGAGGAAGGATCCATTTACAAATTTATTTTACAAATTATACTAAGTATGACCGATCATACACTCTCTTAATTGAAGTATGACTATCATACTTAATATAGTCTGTAAAAATTTGTAAACAAAAAATTTGTAAATATAACATTCTCTATATATAGTAACCGGATCTAAGGTTTGCGGTTAAAAAATTATAACTATGTACTACAGGTAATAGATAATTATAATATTAAAGGTTTGTTTATTTACCAAAAAAAAGGTGTGTTTTTTTTTCTTTTTTCAGAAATTTAACTATGTACTATGGATAATACATAGTTATAATATTAAAGAAAAATTATTTTTTTCTCTCTCCGTAGTAAGTTTTGTCGGGTGACGTAGGATAGAGAAAAAAATAATTTTAATATTATAACTATGTATTACTCGTAGTACATAGTTAAATTTATAAAGATAGAAAAAACACAACTTTAATATTATAATTATGTACTACCCGGAGTACATAGTTATAATTTTTTGACTGTACCAAACCTTAGATCAACTTTGCAAGTTGATATTTCTTGTCCAAAGACTAGATTTCAATGTTGTGCTAGCTATCTCGTTTATGGACCTCATTTTCTTCGAATTTTTGGTCAATATCATGTGTGTATATTGTATTGTTTGATTATACATATGATATGACATTAATGTTGAGCATGTTGTTCTCGAATTAGTAGCAATATCATCAATTTGCTGGAATTATTTATTTATTTATTTATATTTAAGGATTATTATTGTCAGCAATTAAAGTTTTATATAAATAAATAATTTCCTGTCCGGAATGACTTTCAATCCATTATAATAAAGTTTGGGTAAATTTATTATAATCACATTCAGAAAATTGAAAGCAATAAAATTATGAATTGGGTATTTAATTAAAGCGTTTTATTAGTGTTATGTAACATAATGTAAGTGTTGTTTCCAACTCTCACATCAAAGAGGAGAGAGAAAGTGGAATAATGAAAAAGAAAGAAAAACATGTGGACCACACCTCTTTAATGTGTGTGTAGGAAAGTGAAGTTATATTATGTTAAATGATAAACATAAAACCCTTAATTAAATAAAACAAACATTTGGCTTATATATATATATTTTTATTTAATTGTTATTTCTTTTAATTGTCTCGTATTTTATAATAAATTAGTTGAAACAATATTGTTGCTAAAGTAACCTCTGTTGTGGATAATAATTTACTATAAGGCATAAAGATGAGTATATTTATTGGAAGATTATTATTTGACCAAATAATATATATATACATGTGCTAATAAATATGTGACGATTATAAAGTTTTTCCACGTCAGCAATAATCGGCCCAAAGGAAGGCTATAGCTTGACAGGATCTACTGTCAATATTTATGAAATTATTCCCTTATTCCCATGTCGGTGCAACATAAATTGTGAAATTAGAGGAAGGATATTCTCACTACCAAATTTTTTTACTACCAACTTACTACCTATCTAATCACCATTAGATTAACATTTTCTCTCTGTTCAAGAACTTTTTAATATTCTCTCTCTTTGATCCAATGGTGATGTGATGGATAGTAAGCTAGTAGTGAGAATATTTGGTAGTTAGAATATCCCCTCATGAAATTATGGTTCTGCCATAAGGGTAGGAGAAAATTTTAGGGGATCCCGGCTCATCTAGTATGCGGTGGTCCATCCATTTAAAATAGTACACGTAGACTCATTAATCCATGTCATTATAATAGTTGGCGGTTTTTATTTTTTATTCATTAGTATTTTTTTATTTCACAATCCTTTTTCCGTCGTCTCTATCTGAATCCTCTTCCCCACTAGGGGTGGAAATACGTGTCAACCCGACACGACCCGCGATCGACACGTACAAAACTTGACACGACATGGCACGACACGTTTTGTAAACGGGTCAAAAAACACGAACCCGGACACGGCCCGCTGCGGGTCACGGTTCGACACGACACGACCCGCAAAATTGGAAATTTTAAAAAAATGCTATTTTTTGAAATTAAATGCAATAAAAAAATGAAAAATAATCTAGATTCTGATTTATGAGATTTTTTGTTCCTTCTATGTAAATGACAAAAATATTCTCAATAACTATATTCTCTTATTATCTATTTGTTGTGACAAAAATATGCACATAAAGTAAATAATAATAATAATAATATACATAATAAACCAAAATCAAATAAAAAAGAAAAAGAAAAAACATGATGAGTTCAATTTCATGAATTGTCATCCACCTAAAAAACATCAACATAAAACAAGTTCATGGCTAGTGCAAAGTACAAACTCATCAAAATAAAATTATACAATAAATATTCTAAATTAAACAAAAATTCCATTAAACACTAGTTTATGAATCAAGTTCATTTTAGGGTTCCTCCACCATCAAGTCCTTCATCAAGTCCTCAGTTAAATCTTCCACAGGTACAATTTCACCATCTATTATAAAAAAAGTAATAGAAATAATTAGAGCAAAAAATTATATAGCCAAAGATATCATCACAACCATAAATAAGATAAAAAATATTACCAATTGCTCCATAAAGCCAATCTCTAGTGCAAATTAAAGCCTCCACTGCATCATGTGAGAGAGAACTTCTATATTGGTCTAGAATACTTCCCCCAACACTGAAAGCACTTTCAGAAGCAACACTAGAGATAGGTATGCCAAAGATATCTCTGGCCATTAAAGCAACTTGTGGATACCTGTATTGATTACCCTTCCAATATGCTAATACATTTAATTTGAGCTTTGCATCAACCCTTGGCTCCTCTAGGTATAGCTCAAGTTGTGACTTTAGGGGCCCAGTAACAACATTAGAAGACATAAATTCCTAATAAAATTAATCAAAAAAACAAACACAAATTAAGCTAAGTTAAAGTAAAAAGAAATAAAGCAACAAATAAAATAAAAGGTGATATAATAATACATCAACTTACATTTAAGACATCATCATCAACCTCTGAGAATGAAGCTAAGCTAGGATCAGTGGTTGCACTTGCACCTCCTGTGTGTTGTGTTGAGGAAGATATTGAAGAAGGGTCAGGTCCATGCTTCGCATACTCATTAAACAACTTGAACAAATGGCTATTCACCTTTCCAGTTTCTTGGATTGTAGAAGTTCCATCAAACAACCTTCCATAATAGAATTCAATAAAATTCATCCTATACCTAGGGTCCAAAACGCATGCTATGGCCAAGACCGTACTATATTGGGACCAATACTTGTTGAATTTATTGAACATCTTTGTAGCCATCTCCCTAATATAATCATCATCACTATGCAAAGCATTGTGTAATGTCAAGTGTGCTTTAAATAAGTTGGGGAAATACAGATTAGCCATTGCATACTTAGTGCCAGAGAATATACAAGTGATTTCATAAAAAACCTGAAGAAACTTGTTGATCTTTTCAATCCTTTCCCATTCTTCTAAAGATGGACAATGCTTATAGTTAGAATCAGTCAATCTAAGATGTGCAAAAGCACGTCTATAATACAAAGCACTGTTAAGCATGATAAATGTTGAATTCCACCTAGTAGGAACATCTTGCCTCAAACCCTTCTTAGAAAAAATCGAACTTTGAGTGACACAGTCAAAAAAATTTTCTTTCCTACCTTGTGAACCCCTCGCATATTTAATACTTTCCCTCACTTTTATAATTGAAGTGTCAACCTCTTTCAAACCATCCTGAACAATCAAATTTAGAACATGAGCACAACAACGCAGATGGAAAATTTTTCCAGCACACAAAAGTCCATCATTAAGCCTTAATTGACCACTCAAGAACTCAACACATGAATCATTTGCAGATGCATTGTCCAATGTAATTGCAAATATCTTCTTTTCTAAGCCCCATTCTATTAAAAAAGTGTGTATTTTTTCAGCCAAGGAAATCCCATTATGAGGAGGAGGCATATGACTAAAATTCAAAACTCTTTTGTGGATTTGCCAATTATGATCCACAAAATGTGCTATCAAACAAATAAAATCATCCGTGTTTATAGAAGTCCACAAGTCACTAGTTAAACTTTCCCTACTTGAGTTTCCCTTCAACAAAGCATGCAATATTTCTTTCTCTTTATGATACATTTTCAGACAGTCAGCCCTCACAGTGTTCCTAGTGATTAGATTTAAATCTCCTCGCAAGAACAGAAGTAAATTCTTGATTCCTGGCAATTCAGCAAACTGAAATGGAAGGTCATGCATAATAATTGCTTGAACCAACAACTCTCTAAATCTATCATAATTAAATCTAGGACAAACAGATACACTGTTACTAGAAGTAGAAAGCATGCACTGTCCAATATCTCTGCTATCCCTTTTAACACACTTATCTATATGCCTTCTCATGTTACCAGTTCCATGGCTAGAGTCTGATATATATGTCGTTCCACAATGTTTGCACTTGCAGTGGTCTTTCTCACCATCTGTGGTTGCTGGAATATAATCAAAATGGTTCCATACTTGTGATGTGAACTTCTTCCTTTTCTTTGCTGGACCTGCAACATCTAAATCACCAACACTGTCAAATTCCTCATCCAATAGAGAGTTAAGCTCAGAGTCACCAACATCCAGCTCTTCCTATCCCTCTTCCATTTTGTAAAAACTAGTTCTCACCAACTTAGAAATATCTGGGTACATGAAAAATAATATTTTAAATATTTATGCCAACAAATAACAGGAAACTATGAATTGTAATTATCATCAGTAGTTCTACTTGTCTAAGACTCGTACAAATTACAGAGAAATGACAATTTTTACATCATGCACTAAGAAGATGAGTGACGAAATCATAATCAACAGTCATGAAACAAGTACAACTAATTCCTTCTTTGTCTAATAAATATAACATATTTTAAAGCACCTAAACAGTACTGACAGGAACCATTGCAGAAAAAAAAATGACATGCCAAAGAACCACTTCACCAAAAAGTTTGAGCTATTAAGCAAAGGCCTATGAAAAGTTTTATTGTCTAACACAAAATTCATAGGAAAGTCCACATGGTTTGAAATATGGAAAAGGATTGTCTGAGAGCTCAATACTATGTTCTTATATACTAAAAATAGCTAGACAAGGGCACTGAGAATAGAACTCTAAGCCACTTAAACTCCTAAATCCTAATAAATGAAGCTCTTGAACTCCTTTGAAGCAACATTTGTTCGTAAAGTTCTAAAATCATGCATACAAGAATTTGTTGTGTCCCTCCAACAATACTCAAATAATGGAAATGATAAGCTATCGGGAGTTACCATGCAGAACTTACTTCTGATCAACGAGTTGCCTCAAACCCTTTAAAGTTTCCAAAAACAAGTAATGGATAATGTTTCATCAGACAATCAACATCCTTCCATGTAATGGATATCTGCGTTGCATTGTTGGCCTTGCAGCTACTAAATACATTTCCTTACTAGCCTCTCTACCAGTAACTAGAACTCCAGTGTTATGAATGCAAACCAGTCCCAATTCATTGAACACAAACTGGGTACATATTTGTGTGAAAATGCAATAGATCTCTTTTGGGCTCACCTAACTAATACACATTCTGTGGAAATTGAATGCTACAATCTGAATATCGAAGTAAATCATATACAAACACCAACTACTTAAATCATGTATATAAGTGTAAATAAAATCAGGAAATCGTAAACAATTTTTATTTCCCTTTATTGGGTGTAAATTGTACAACAATACAGTTTCTCTAAGATGCAAAACACAATCATATAACAAAAGGAACCGAAGAAATAGCACTCCTTTCCACTGACGTAGTCCCTCTACATATAAGAAAATTATGTTTTAGTAAATCAACTACTTCCCATTTTGTTCCCAGTAATCGTTCCCATTGACCAAACAGGGGGAAAAGATTAGTGCAAAAAAAAAAAAAAAAAAAAAGAAGAGAGGAACGACAAGTAGTGTGTGATTAAAGAGAAGAATAAGTTATAGAACAAGAGAAAAGGAAAACTCATAGATGAAAGAAGAAGAACTTACCAGTAGAAGAAAAGAGGAACCACGAAGAGAGAAAGAGAGAGGAACAGCGGCTGATGAGTTGTAATCTAGGAATGGAAACCGAACCCAAAAGGATACTACGTAACTTTACTAAAATGACCTTTATGCGGGTTGACACGACTGACCCGCGGGTCCACCCGTGACCCGACACGGGAAAAAACGGGTCACTTTTTGTAGACCCGACCATGACACGACCTGACCCGCGGGTTGACACGACACGTAATTTGACGGGTCGGGTCACGGGTTAACCCACGGGTCAATACCTGTATTGCCACCCCTGGTTATACATCCATTTTTTAAAGACTTACATATAGTCATGAATATACAAAAGCATGGCATTATCAACATGCACAAGTTCATGACCTAAATCCAAAACATTAAACTCTATGCTAAGTGTATCCAACAGAATCCTCTAACATGTTATGCCTTCCATATGCACCTCATGCTCCACTCCTCCAGGCTCAACCTAACCTGAAATGATATCCCCAAACGCAGGGTGAGATATACAAATATATCTCAGTAAACTAAGGGTACTAGAGGATCACTCCACCCCATGGCTCACTCAATGTGCAACAATAACATAGTATTAAATGCATGGTATACAATATCACAAATAATTGGGGACAAATCCAAGAACATCCACATCAGGATTCCGTTCAAGGATCCCATCATATAACTCCCGGAATCTTCCCGGTGCCTCTCCCATGGTTGAGACGACCCCATGGTAAAACCAAAATGGAACTCCTCATGAGCCCTATCCAGCGGAAGTCCCACGTTTGGATCATCCTAGTACCGCTCCCAGAGTCAGCCCCACGGCAACAACCCGATCGGAATCCCCAAAGGATATCTCCACCGAAAGTCCAAACCAACACACATCTACTGGCCAGAGATCAAACAATTCACACACAACATGCTCCAAGCATGTCACACAATCAAGCAATAATGCATGAACATACATATTCACACAATGTTCAAAACACAAATTCCAGCCACAACCTTCCACTAGGTGTGGTGGAGCACACAAGGGACTAAATCCAAGTTCCAAAGGCTTACCTCGACTTTGAAGCCAATGCTCAACAACGTAAGCTCCGAGCTTAATCCGCTTCCATAGCGTCCGTGAGAGGCAACCTGAATGATCAACAATGACCATCAACCATTTGCAACCAATCAACCAATTTCATAATGTCATAATCAAATATAACACTCTAGGCTCAATAATCAATATCCCCCTCATTCCATTTCCACAATCCTCTTTATTAATAGAACTAAATTACCAATTCATCATTCTAGGCCTCAATTCATCATTCTAGACTCCACTTAAGGTTGAGAGGGATTAGTGCTAAGTTGTCCATTCATCTAAACACCCTAGAGGATCTCCAGTCCTCCTTGCGGAAAGAGTTAGATTCGATTCTAAACAGAGAGGAAGTTACATGGTACCAAAGGTCTCGTTGTGACTAGAAGAAGTTTGGGGATAAAAACTCTAAATGTTTCCACTCACTCACAACTGCTAGGAGAAGAAAGAACATAATAAAAGCTCTAAAAATTGATCATGGCATTTGGGTGGCTGACACGGAAGACCTCATAAACCTAGCTTGATAGTGGGTGGATGACTATCAAGCTTGATCTTGAGAAAACCTATGATAGATTAAATCGGAACTTTTTTCATGATACCCTCATCGAAGTAGGTTAACCTTTGAACTAGATCCAGTTAATTGACAATTGTCTATCTACCTCTTCGATGAACATCCTTTGGAATGAGAAGAAAACTAGAGATTTCTCACCTTCAAGGGGGATTAGACAAGGGGACCTTTATCACCCTATCTTTTTGTGTTATGTGTGGAGAAGCTGGCTCACCTCATTCAAATGGCTTGTAATGTCAAAGCTTGGAAACCAATTGTGATTAGAAAGAACGGGCCCCATATCTCCCATTTTATTTTATTTATTTGCAAATGATATCCTCATCTTTGCAGCAGCCTCTATGGATCAAGCTCATGATTAGAGTCTTTTGTCAATCGTCTGGGCAAAAGGTGAGCCAGGCGAAGTATATAGCGTTGAGAATTCCCCTCCACCACCGGAGAGTCCAATGTAGCTCCTTTGCCTCACATGATCAACAAGGCTTAAGGAAGACTTAATGCTTGGAGTCAGACTTCTCTTTCTCTGCTGGGTAGAGTAACTATAGTGAAAGCTATCCTTTCGGCCCTCCCCACGTACTCCATGCAGACCTCTTGACTCCCATTATCCATTTGTGATGACTTAGACAAAAGCACACACAATTTCTGGGGCTCTACTTCTACTTACTGTAAGGTTCACTTGGTTAACTGAGATTTAGTGTGCGCCCCTCTTGATAGAAGGGGGCTAGGCATCAAAAAAATGAGAAGCTTCAATAATACCATGTTGATGAAGCTTGGTCATGACATCTTGAATAAAAAAGATGATTTATGGGTGAAGGTGCGGAGGAACAAAGACAGCATTGGTCTCATGATTTTATTATTGAGCGAATTCTTAACTCTTTTAGTCCAAGTAGAGCCACATCAAAGTTTAATTCAACACTTATATCACATGATGAAAACTCAAGAATGCTTTTCTCCTTTCGCCGCTTCCTTTTTCTCATACTCTTGCTCACTTCGCACAACAATATTACTACTTCACCAATAAAAACCTCTTCTTCTTTTTTAAGAGAAAAAAGAAATATACGAGATGCATAACAACTTCCTTAAGTTAATAACTAACATTAACAATAATTATGAATACAATATGTGAATTTTTAAGATATTTTTTATCATTTTCAAACGTTGAGGATAACTCGATTTCTCCCTATTAGGTTATGTCAACACCTGACAAAAGATCTTCTAACATTATATTGTGTTAGTCTGCATAAGAGATCACTACAAAAAAAAAAAATGCTATTTAGCCACATTTATAAATGTGGCAAACATTGATAAAAAATGTGGCTTTTACCACATTTTCATTAAATGTGGTTAAAAGAGGTGTTGCAATAATTTAGCCACATTATTTTATTCACTCTGCCACATTTTGATTGAGTATGGTAGCCTTTTTTTAGCCACAATTATTGTTAATTTAGCCACTTTATAAATGTGGTTAAACTGTATAATTTGCCACAATAAAAAGAAATGTGGCTAATTATGTCTGATTTTTTTTTTACCACATTCAAGAATGTGGCTAAATATATGATTTTTTTTAATTAAAAATATTTCAAATTTAACAAATATTTTACATCTTTAAAGAAAATAATCTTAAAATTTGCTCAAAAGCAAAATAGTGAATACGATGGAACATGAACCAAACTCATATGAGCTAATCAAGTTTTAAGTTTGTTTATTGATATCATTGAAGAATTTATACAAGACACTAAATTTTAAGTTCATATGAGCTAATCAAATTTTCTACTAACAAGACACCAAAACTATTTAGAAGTTTGTCATGGAATGTATATACAAAAAATCATCTTCTAAGTTTACTAAAGAAAAAAAATTCTTCTTTCATGTAACCATGCACATCCTAGTCCTTTGAAGAGTTATCTACTCTATCACACCTGCACCAAAAAATAAAAAAATAGGAGGAAATGGTCAGTGTGTCCTTTTAGAAGATATGCAGGAGAACAACTTACAAAATGTCCATCAAGACATGAATTGGAAATGTCGTTTCATTTTAAACATTAATAGGAGGAAAGCAAAATACATATTAGTTCAACTAGAGAGCTTATATCTAAGTTATTGTCTAGATTTATCTATTTCTAACCAATTATAACCAATAATATAGTTAAATATATGTTAAAAAAAATTGAGCTATAAATTCGACCCATTTTATAGTGTCTAAAAGGCTCAAATAACTAAATACTTAATCGATTTATTGAATTTGACCAAATTGGAAACTTAACAAGAGCCAAGTCTGATGGGAGAAAAAATTCAGTTTCTTATTATTGTGATCTTAATTTTATTATGGCTCCACTTGTAGTTTTCTGTACCAGGAACAGTTCTTATTTTCTTGTTCCCAATAACTATTCCAAGAATATATCTAGTGTCAATCTCACACCAAATCAAATCCAAAATTTAATTGCATGCATCCTCTCTAATTCCTCTCCTCTATTATTTTTGTTATTACCACATCTAAGAAACCTAAAAAGAAGCGAAGGCAAGTAAATGAGTCATCAAATAGCATAATTTCAACGCTTAGGCTGCAGCTTTTTAGATTTTATGCAGTTAGTGTAGGCTTGTAGTGTGAGAGAGAAAGAAACAAAAAAGTGAGTCTTATAATTTAAACTTTGTGGCAAGGATCTACTTTTGGTTTATATTAAATGTTTGTCAAAGTGAGTTGAACATGTAAACATGGACCTGGGTGGATTGATGGCATTCTTCAGGGTGCTGCTTCTAAGGGTTTCATCCTGGAAGTTGCAATGTGCTATGAAATCTCCCTTAATAGTAACTTTATATAAATTTAACTTATCTAAGTTAAATCTGTTTTCAAATTTAAATCAAATCAAGAGGCATTTAAAATATCCAATAATATAATAATAAATCAAATAAAATTTACTTTAAAAAATACCTTTAGCTGCTGCTCACTTTATAGTCGGTGGTTTGGATCAAATCCGCCAATAAAAAAGTAGCTTTGTGGTGTAAGTATCTTATTTTGGATTATACACTCTCATGCGCTTGAATTGTAACATGGATAAAAAGACACAATGAGGAAAGAAAGCAGCAATAAATTATGGTAAACTAACCTAAATGTATAGAAGAAATGTCATAATGCTAGTTAAGGTATTCAAATGAGACTAATCAAAAAGTGGTTAGCTGACAGTAACTCGGATGGATAGAATTAACAATTTAACACCCCATAAAGATCATCAGGGCAGGAAACAGATATAGTTTTAAAATGAGGTTAAAGCACTTGTTGAAATAGAAGAAAAATAGACACCAGAACATGGTCAAAATTAGATTAGCAATTTTTCCATCTTCTTTCCACCAATTAAATCAATTAACAAAAGGAAGGGAGCCAAAATTCACCTAAGGAGAATGATTTTGTTAACTCGGAGGGCTGAGTCTTATAAATACCTCATCCTCCACCTTCCTCAGCAATATAGGACACAGCAACCTGCAGGACTAAAGTTTATTTTGTTGCTAAGTACCTAACTGCCTGAGAGGAAGAGATGAGGTAATTAAATGGCTCCCCAATTCTGTTGCGAACCAAAGGATCAATTTGAGGATGGCCAAGGGCTGAATTTCTATTTAGCTTCAGTTATACAAATTTCTTTCTGCTTTTATCTACATACCTGAGCAAACAATGAAATGATGTCCTTTGCAGTAGATCCCAGTTCTGATAAAGCTGTGATAGCCTCAAGTACATAAGGACAATGTCTGGCAAAAAGACATCAACAAAGAAGTTCAATTTAAAATCCAGTGCCAAATTAATAATAGATCATATGAAAGATGCAAATGCACATAGAGGAAAGAAAAACTTAGAGCAAATAGCCAATTCCAAAAGTCCAAAACGCATTCAATACTGCCTAAAGGGAAAGCAAACAGTCAGAATTCAGAAACAGAAAGGAGCTTCATAAAATGAGAGAGAGAGAGAGAGAGATCATATTTTTCATCTATTCCCCCATACATAAACAAACTTAAATTGAGGTTTTCTCACTATCATATCAAAATATTATGTGTTTTCATCTCTTCTCTTTGTTTTTTTCTTCATGATTTCAGGGTCATATTCCATTCTTTCTTTTTCCCTATATTTCTCCACACAAAATTAAATTCCCAAACACCACCAGGGAGTTAAGACTAATGTGTAGATAGCCAAACTAGTCTTGTTTTTCACCTAAATAGTGTCTGTTGGCTATATATATATATATATATATATAGAACCCAGTTCTATAAAGTTCCCACTATAGATAGGGTCAAGGGAGAATAGGATCCACTGTGTGCTTCTATTATATAGACAACCTTATCTTTTGTTTGCAAGAGACTGATTCCACAACTCAAACTTGTATTGGAAATTCCTTTAGTTAGAGTATACATTCCCACATGTTCATTCAGTTCCTTAGAAGGGCTTTCGTTTCACCACATGCTAAGATTATCATATGGAAGCATTTCTTATATATTACAACTCCTATACATTCGTTAGGGTAGTACAAAGGATTATTGATATGGATTCACTGCTTTATTTTGAAGAAGCAGCACTATAAAATGGGCAATAACCATTGTTTTAATCCATTAAACATTGATTTAGTGTGTGAATAGAATTATAGTTTTCTGGGGTTTGATGGGTTTGTCTGTTTCATCGTTTAATTTCAATTGCAGAATTAAAACCAATTTTTTGAATAAAAAGATGATTTTTTTTAACCTCACTTATATAGGTTTTATCTTATTTTATTGGAAGGGAAGACTTTATCTGGTATTAACTTGGCTTTTCGGATTCCCATTACTGTGGTTGGTGTTTGTGTTATGTATGTCAATGTCACTATGTCCTGCACTAAGACAATAAAAAGCAATATGCCGCATGATGAACAAACATTAAAAATGTGTATTTGATATGAGCTACTAATGCTATCAGTTCCAGCATAAGGACACTAGCGGACAATCGGTTGAGGGAACGTATAGATAAACTTCACTTTTGTTTTATTAACCAAAGAGGAACTACGAATATGACATGGGAAAGGAAAAGCAGAAAACCATACTGAATTTAGGAACATTTCCCTTTTAACAAGCTCGGGATCAACTCTCACACAACTCCTTTCTTTTGTAAAATAGTTTCTACAGTTTCATGGACAATGACTTCTCTCAGCCAAATGCTCCCAAAATCCAAGCACGAAAGAGATAGATCATAGAGACAATAAAACTGTACATTCTTCTTTCAATTCTTTCTAGCAACATTAGGAAGCTATAGAGGGATGGCACTAAAAAGCAGTAAGAAGTATCAAAACAATCATTTCTCATACAGAGAAAACCCTGATCCATTTCTTTGATAACATAGGGCATTTTCCAAACGGGAAGCAAAATACCCGTCTCTTTCCATCAATTGAAACAAGACAGTAACAACCAACTTGAACCTTTAGCACCACACACTACTAATTGGTGTTATTTGGGATTTTTCCCTGTTCTGCAATGGAGATAAATCCTCACTTTGAATCTGGCTCCGCACTAAGATGGAAAAGATAAGATAAATGGAGCAAACTAGCTGTGATGATTTTTACGTCCATATTCTCATAACAAAACTAAAAAACTAATATCAAAGTAGATAGGAGACAACCGCTACAATTTTATGTCCTAAAAAGACAATTCAGCATGGTTAACAAAAGTTAAAGCTACTAAGTATTGACACACTTCACAAAATAAAAATAAAAATAACAAATGCAGTCCTAA
>JAVKPL010012621.1:0-63373 GCA_032173675.1 Gastrolobium villosum | reverse complement strand
AAAAGATAGTAGGCTAGCTTATCTTTTAGTTGTTTGACTTTTCTTGTTTTTATATTGGGATAACTGTTTATCCTTTTAAATTGACACAATTTATATCATTTCACTCTCTCACCAAGAGGTGAGACTTGATACGAATGAAATAACAAATTCTTTTGTCTCTTATTAACGGACAGAAATAACAAATTCTTTATTTGTTAATCAAATGATAATATAACTTGTGTATAAGAATTGTAATAGTCAAGCTATTAGAATGAGTCAATTACCGAAAGAGATACATGTCATAAGAAATATTAGAACAATGATAAGAAAATTTAACAATGATCACGAAACTTTGTTAATGTTGTAAATTCATAAATTCATAATAGGGGAGCGTTATTATTATTATTATTATTATTTTTTGAATAAATTCAAAGGTATCTTCCGACCGTAACCGAAGACTAATCTCTATCGAGCACCGTCAGACCCTTTCGGGGGCGGCGTTCCCAATTTTTTTTTCCATTCCCATGATTAAGGGGCCCAGACTCCTGACCACCTGTGCCAAAGGAGTTTGGTGGGAGCGTTAATTTTTTATACACTATTTTAGTGTTCGGATTTTCTTTAAGCTCTTACAAAATCTAATAATATTTATTTTCTTATTTTTTCGACAAACAAATCCAGGTAATTACTATCATCTCCTCTCCCCCGAAACGACATAGTTTCCTCGCCACTAGGGTGCAAATGGGCCAGGCCGTATACAGGGGCCTATGGCCTGGCCTGCCCTGGCCTATGAGGTAAGTAGAACAATCTAATGCTTGTAGATGGGCCTATTTAGATATAAGGTCGTAGGCAAAAGATAAAATGTATGGCCTTTTAGTCTGTAGGCTGACCTGTTTTACATTTAAATAAAAAACTATCTTATTATTTATTTATTTATTCTAAAAGTTAGATAAACTAACCTAATATTTAATATTTATTTGTTGTCGTGGATTTTTATAATCTGTGTTCTTGTTAAAAAATCTGTTGTAGAATTGTAATAATTTGGACCCATGCTTGAATTATTATTTGATGAATGAGATATTTCATTTTTAAAAAAATTTAATTTGTAATATGGTAGGCCTAAAAGCCATAGGCCATGTAGGCTTTTTATTTTTTTAATAACAGGGTAGGTTTGGCCTTGAAATTAAGTCTTTGATAGGTTCATAGGCCAGATAGGCTCATCATGCAATAATTGTTAATTAGGTGTTACAGAGCCATTAGCAAGGATTGTAATAGCTATTAAGTTGTAATTATTAGCTGTTACATATTAATAGGATGTTTGTAATAGTCATCAAGTAGTAATTGTTACCTGTTATAAAATATTTTATTTGTTAGATAAGATGCATAGTTTTAGATAAGTTTGAATTCAAATGTATAACATTATTCTTATAATGCCTATAAAGGCAATTCAATTTATTCAATAAAAGTGGTTCGATACCAAATTATTAGTTTTTGAAACAGAAAAAATGTCTAGACTCTCAAACAAATGCTTAAACATAAGCACAATAACCGAAAATTATGCAGCTCATGAAGAACGAGTCAAACCGTATTCTGCATTCTATAGGAGGGTTAAATAAAAACTTAAAAGCAGTACAATACAATTTTTTTTTTTAAAAAAACCCCTTTAAAGCAGTAACATTATATCTCATTAAAGCTCTCACGAGGATCTGCATATGTGGAAATTTCAGAAGACTAAAATTTCCAAGATAGTTTAACAAAAAATAAAAATTTGGCATGATATGCTGGTATAGATATTAATTATTGATTCCAAAGTTTACCGGAAAAAAATATTATTGATTCCAAATAAATGAGGGTACTGTCATGCTATTAACACAGCCTATTTCTAAGGAGAATTCTATCGTACCTAGGGTGTTAACGGGCCGAGCTGAGCCGAACTTTGATCTTAACGGGCCAAGCCTGTATTTAAACGTGTCTGACTGGCCTTAGCCTGTTACCTGTCACGAATATAATATTGGCCTGTGGCCTGGTTTATTTACAAAAAATAAAAGCATGTATGAAGCCTGTTAGCCTGTTAGCCTTTTAAAAAAAACACCATAATTCCACAAAAATTCAATGTATATCCAAATAGAATATACAATCAACAGCATTACAGCACTAATAATTCCACAAAGATTCATAAATTCAATGTATACCCAAAAAACATAATATAGAACAGAATCATTCAAAAAATCTACTTAATCAATAAACTAAAGTAGTACCAAATTCTGCAAATCCAAAAGAAAAAAGAAACAACAAATTCTGCTTAAACAATTTAATATACTCATATCAACAATTTAATATATTGCAATGTTGCCTCCTACATAAAACACAAAAAACAAGTCAGATTATTTTTGATATTCAATTATGCAGCTCATGAAGAACGAGTCAAAGAGTATTCTGCATTCTATAGGAGGGTTAAATAAAAACTTAAAAGCAGTACAATACAATTTTTTTTAAAAAAAAAAACCCCTTAAAAGCAGTAACATTATATATCATTAAAGCTCTCACGAGGATCTGCATATGTGGAAATTTCAGAAGACTAAAATTTCCAAGATAATTTAACAAAAAATAAAAATTTGGCATGATATGCTGGTATAGATATTAATTATTGATTCCAAAGTTTACCGGAAAAAAATATTATTGATTCCAAATAAATGAGGGTACTATCATGCTATTAACACAGCCTATTTCTAAGGAGAATTCTATCGTACCTATACAAGTTTCCCAATGCAAAATCGACGTGGATGTTTAATTTAGGGAATTCAATATTACACTTTTAATTACGGGGAAACCCATTCACACTCCAAGATTTTCAAAGCTATACATTTCTCTACCCGAAATTCATTTGAGGATAAAGTAGTGTGGTCCCAAAATCTTATATAAGGCATAAAGCATAAAAATAAATTTAGTTTTTCATATTTAAAATTTCACCTATCCAAAATTAATAGGTTTTTGATAGAATTGCGGAATAGATAAATTGGTTACCGGATATGAATACAACCATTGTTGTTTTCCTGCTCCTGTTCATTGCTCATTTTTGTGTATAAATATAAAAGATATAACAACCGTAATAGCTAGAAAATAAACATAACAGCCGTAACAGCTAGAAAATAAACGTAACAGTCGTAACAGCTAAAAAATAAACATAACGGCCGTAACAGTTAGAAAATAAACGTAACAGTCGTAACAGCTAGAAAATAAACATAACAGCCATAACAACTAGAAAATAAACGTAATAGCTAGAAAATTCAAACAAGATATATAATATCTTGTTTGTTGCACTCCCCCTCAAGTTGGAGTATGAAGATTGTAATTGCTGTTTTTCTGCTCTTTTTCATTGCTCATTTTTGTGTATTAATAAAAAAGATGTAACAACCGTAACAGATAGAAAATAAACATAACAGTCGTAACAACTAAAAAATAAACGTAACAGCCGTAACAACTAGAAAATTCAAACCATATATATAATATCTTATTTGTTACCGTTTTGGTTCACTTGGGTTTTGAACAAAATTGATATCTCCTAACAAAATAGGGGAAAAAATTTATTCTTTTAAATGACACAATTTATAATGTTTCACTCTCACAAAGAAGTGAGACCCACACCTTTATTTTTTTATCAACTTTCTCCTCCTTTATCTATCTTTTTCTCTCTCTTAAAATAATACAACTTTATATTTTTTAAAATGATACACACTATACCCAATAAAATATGAAAAACTGAAACATTGCTAGTTTTTTAAAGCTTTCAATTTCTCCGGAAGCTTGAAATTTTCAGCAGAAATAAAAAGTGGTGGAGCCAACTTTTATAAACAAAAAAATGGCACGAAAAACAAATTGAGAGTAGTATGAAAAACAAATATTTTGATATAAAAAATAATAAATTACATATTATTATTCAATAAAGAATCAAACAAAAATATAATGATCGTGATATGGGGCTTTAGGTTCAGAAAATGACATATCTAACTATAAATCAAATCAATTTTTTTGCATAGTCCATAATTGAGATAATATTAATATTGTAAATACATAACTTATGTAAGTCAATAAGTAACAAATATTCAAATATGTCCATTATGATTTTTTTTTTTAAAATTTGAAATTTTTTTTGTGAACGGGTCAGGTCACCGGTTTTCATAAAAACCGGTCGGGTCGCACCGGTTCTGATGCATGGTCAGTCTTTTGCTTCACCCAGACCGGTTATATTACTACCCGGTCGGGTCGGTCAGGGTTTATAGGCCGACTTGTAGGCTTAAAAGCCGGGCCTTGTGAAAGAGGCCCGCAGCCTATTTATTAAACCAAACTTTTTCAAGACCCAAGCCCGACATATTTTACAAAATATACAAAGTCAGGTCTAACATGACGTATTCCGAGCCATAGGAGCTGTAGGCCGGTCCGGCCCAATTTCACCGCTACCGATGACATCAAACAAAATTCGGATGTAAGTCTTGTCAAATTATTAGTCCGAGGCCATGTAAAACATATAAGCTAAGCTACCTTCCACCGGGATTCCTTACATTCGATATGTGTAGGATATTTATATTATTAATTATTTTTACAATTGATTTATTATTATTTTAATTATAGTTGGATTTCATTTTTTAATTAATAATTTCTGAAAAGATTTTGGAGAGGAAAAAAGAAAAGTAATTTTTAATATATTCTTCATAGTACATAATAATATTAAAATGATAGTAAATTGGTAGTAAAAAAAGTGATGATATGAATATTATACCTCCATACAATAATATAAACTTGTGTGCCAACCCGATTGAGCCGAAAAAATCTTTGATACACTCATTGTAACTTGTAAGTAGAATCATACTAAAAGAGAAAAACTTAGGATTTAAAGAAAATTATAAAAAAATGTAAGAGTTAAAAGAAGAAAAATTAATAAAAAAAAAATACAAGTTTATACTCCCACTACATTAAAGAAATTTCCCATTGAACCAAATCTAAGCCAAAACATGTCATATCAAAACTGAAAAAGATATGATCCAAATAAAGAGAGTAATAATAATAGTAATAGTAATAAGATTATAATTATATGATGAAATTATAATACTCCTAATTCTCAACCTGAGAAGGTGTTGCTTTTGAAATTAAAAAACTGATTAGCCACATTGCAATGCCATGTCTAAGATTTTGGAAATATAAAATTGGTGAGATCAGACTTCAGAACAATCATTTATGTAACTAAAAGAGATATTTCACTAGCGTTTCCTGCCCTGACCTGATATATGGTTTACTTTACTTGTGTTTAGGATTCATGCCATCCCGGACAGGCGAACACAAACCTCCATCCTCTGTTTATTTTTTTTTTCCTTGAGTAAAATTGAGTGCGAAGACTCACTAAAAGCACACTTATATGTACACTTCAAGAGTGATTCTACTACATTATTGAAATAAAATTATTTTTTCAAACTCATTTTTAAAATATTATTCTTAAGTACAGATTAATTTTTAACATCAATTCTTTTAATTTATTTATTTTTAGGAAAAATCTAAAGCAAACAAATTGTAAAGTAGTTTCCTGCGTGTGAGTGACGGATTCTATTTCTTTCTATCCGCGATAGTATTATAAAATTTGTAAAATTATTCCTATATCTTTCTTTAATCAATTAGTTGTATAACAGATATATTAAAAAAAAACAATCTACCAACTTTACAAAAAAAAAGGTGATTTTTTTTACCCTTTTGACAAAAAAGTAATATTTTATGATTTAGTCTTTTTGAGAAATTATTTACTAATATAACACGATTAAAAAGCATATAAGAAGTGTATGTATTTAAATCATGTATAACCTTTATGCATGACTTATACAAAAATAAGTGCAATGTAAGATGCGTGCGTTTTTAGTCCCGCACAAATTCTATGCATGTCTTGTAAAATGCAACTCGTGACAACATTTTAATTTTTTACATAAATTATATATGGCACGTCTTGCAACTTAAATAAGTATATTCCCATACACTTTTTAATAAATAATTTATTAAAAAAATTAAACAGGTAATATCTCTTGAATTTAGATTAGAAGAATCAAAAATCCAAAAATAAATGTTGAAATAGTAGGTTCTAGTTATAATGATTAAGTTAATATTCTCATTGTTTGAAAGAGCAATAAGTACATAAATAGGAAAGAATATACCATAGCATTGTATATAAAATACAACACAAAATTGTACCCCAAAAAAAAAATTATAAAAATAAGATGATGCTTAATTTTTAGGGGTTTGATTTTCTTATATTGCATGAGAATTGAATTCTCATGTTGTAACTCAACTAGTGGTGAACCCCACATTTATTAAAAAAAAAAAAAACTTTGCACGTAAATCAAAGGATCATAATATAAAAATTAAATTCTCATGCAATATGAGAAAATATTTTTCCTAATTTTTATTGACTAAACGAAGAAGATACGCATGCAAAAGTAAAATCAGACCATACGCATGGCATTAGGGGTGAAGGTTTGATTACATAATTGGGTCGGAGGCTTAATAAGCCTGGCCCATGAGCCTTCAAGGCTTGCCCAATTATTCTGGATAGTTCTGCTTTGGAATCTCAGTTACTATAGTTAATAACATACCTGTTATGGACCTATATGAGGGGCCCATTAAGGTGATAGGCCCAACAAGGGGCAATTTAGAATATGAGTCAGCATTGACTCAAAGGGATATCCATCAAGGATATTTATCTGACAGCACAGCGACAACATAGCAAGCGGGCCAGGGCCCCTATTAAGAGTCACCAAAGGCCCACCCATACTACCCCACAGGTAACCTCTTCATGTAACTCAGTTGTTTTACCCCTCATGAATTTTACTTTGAAGTTATTTTGAGACTAAATTTCTATAAGAAGAAAACTAAAATAGCTGCATCTTGTTATAACGTGAACATAAGAAAAATCGAAAAATTTACCTTGACCTTGTTGCTAAGGGTGTGGCCGTATTTTTTAACTTGTCACTCTAAATGGAAATTTAACTGCAACTAGGATTTTTGGAAGTGATTATTGTGAACTTGAATTATGAAAGCATGGTCAATTTTGGTGGATTACGATTGGTAGCTGTTTCAAAATTGTAATGTTTATCGATGATTGGAAAGTTCATATCATGGTTAATGAATCATCTGATCAGGGGAGTCAATTAGATCTGAGGTACCTAGGACAGGGAAAAGCTCGAGGGAGTTTCCTCATATGGGTGTTTTGACGAACTATATGAGAGGTACCATTTAACATGATATGTATGAAAAGCATGATAGAATTGATTAGCTGTATACATGACTGGTTAGTATCTGTGGTTTTGTTGAGTACGTTTTAGAAGAATAGACTTTTTGACATTTGGTTCTAGGAAAGTATTTAGACATTATCTATAGAATAAGTGAAAAGGCTAAACATCTCATGTATTTATGGAAATTAGGAGTTAGTACATCAGAATCTCTGTATCCCTTACTTTTGTCCATATAATTCGGCTTCCTCTATAGAGTTTAAAAACACACAGCTTTCATTATATGTCTCTCCTTTTCTCTTACCTTAATCAGGTATTTCGAGCTTAATTAGAGGTGACTCCTAAACCATGTGTTCTTGGTAAAACCACTATCCTTCAATTTAATTCCTTCTTTTCCGTAAAATCGTATCAAATAGTATACTACTCACTTGATTGATGCTTTAATTTTTTTTTTTACCTCGAAGGTGATGGACTAAGGTCCTTAGAAAATAAGAGCATTTGATGGAAGGCTTAATTAAATTCTCGGTATTGAAGTTTGGTGATTTCATGAAGACTTTTCTAATTTGAAATTTGGAATGTGATGTGTTCTGTTTTACTTGCTTCATTTCCTGAAGGCTACTAAGTTATAGAATTCTGTCTGTGATGTTTATCAAGTAAGGTAATTAGTGTCGAAGTCCGAATATAAGGAGGAATTGCAAGATGGTTATGAAAAAGAAATAAATGACACCTTCCCTGATGAGAGAGTGACGACTATTTTTGTGCCTCCTTGGTTTGCGGACATTGCCAACTACAAGGTGATAAGAGAGTTTCCTTCTAATCTTACTAGGCAACAACAGAAAAAGTTTCTGTGGGAAGCAAGGAAATTTCATTGGGATGACCCTTACTTGTATTTTCAATGTGTTGATGGAATTATAAGGAGGTGTGTGCCAGAGTTTGAAGTGCATAAAATCCAATGGCACTGCCATACATCAGATTATAGAGGTCACTTTGGAGGTAATAGAACTGCTCAAAAAGTTTTACAGAGTGGTTATTATTGGCCTACATTTTTTAAAGATGCTAAGGACTATGTTGAGAGGTGTGATAAGTGCCAAAGAGAACCGTCGTGCTTTAGAGAAAAGAGCTCCTGAGAGATTTTCTTGTTCATCTTTGTTCTTCCACTCTTCTATTTCTAGTTTATGTTGAATATTCATAGATCAGCCATGACCATGGTTGGCTAGTATTCTTTATTGTAGTTAGGGTCACAAACCCTATGCGAATCCTTTTACGATGAATTGATTTATTTTTGCTCGTTTATTTTAATATATTTTATCTTTACTCTGTGCGTATTGTTTATTATTTCTGTTAGACTTGATCAACCTAATTGGAGATAATAATTATGGAATTAGGGCTAGCAATAAGAATATTGGGGTTTTGATTCTAAATGGGGGTAAAGTAACAATTTATCCATGCTCTAGGGATGGACTTGTGTGAATTGCAGTCATTTAATTTATCAGGATTAATGCTTAATCTCATCGGAATCGCTAAGGAATTAGGATTCCAATTGGATTAAAGGGTTAGATTTCTAAGGGATTGAGATTTAGCTAATTATTTTTAGATGATAAATTTTCCGAGTTATTAAAATGAATGATCATTGTCAATCAATCCAAAGTTTAAAGTGGGGATCATATGGTGAGTGTACCTTAGCTGCAATGCCTTTTATTATTCTCTCAAAAATCCAATTTTATTTTATCATTGCTTATTAAAATTGAAAATTATAAAATTGAAACATTTGTCTTTATTCTACCATCACTGAACTCCAGTGGACGATGCTTAACATCATAGTAGCTCTTCTGGCGATTCTGCGCCTGCTTCAGCTTCTCTTTGATCATCTGAATCTGCTCGGTGGTATCTTGGACAAAGTCCAAGCCAAGTTGTCTCCAACCTCAGACCAACAGGTAGGAGTCCAACACCTCCTACCATATAGTGCCTCATAGTGCGCCATGCCCAGACTAGCATGAAAATTGTTGTTGTACGAAAACTCAACCAATGGCAGGTACCTATCCCATGCTGAATCCTGCTCCACTGTGCAAGCCCTCAACATGTCCTCCAATGCTTGGATGGTCCGCTTAGTCTGTCCATCAGTCTGAGGGTGATAGGTTGTACTCAGTCTCAACTGCGTACCTAAAGCTCCCTGCAGCGCCTCCCACAACCGAGATATAAACTTCGGGTCCCTATTACTGATGATACTCTCGGGCACCCCGTGAAGCCTCACAATCTCGCGAATGTATAGTCTGGCCAACTGCTCAGTAGTGAAGCTCACCTTAACGGGAATAAAATGGGCAGACTTGGTCAATCTATCCACAATGACCCAGATAGAGTGACAACCAGCCTGAGTCTTAGGAAAACCCACCATGAAGTCCATGGAAATGCTCTCCCACTTCCACTGCGGTATCTCAAGAGGTTGAAGCTTACCAGGCGATTTTTGGTGTTCAATCTTCACCTTCAGACACATCAAGCATTTGGACACATAGACCGCTATGTCTTTCTTCATGCCCGGCCACCAGAAATTCCTCTTCAAGTCCTGATACATTTTTGTAGCACCAGGGTGGATAGTGAATTGGCCCTTATGAGCCTCTGCCATAACCTCTTCGGTCAAAGGACCTCGAGGAACCACAATCCTCTTCTGAAACATCAGAAGTCAATATCATTGCAAGACACACCGTCTTGGTTCTTCACATAATCAAGGCAATCTTTTTGCACCTGTGCCTCTTTAATCTTTTCCATAAGCTCAATCTCGACTCTCACAGTCTCCATCTCGAGAAGTGCACCCCAAACAAGGAAGTCACTGTCAGATCTCGAAACTTCTCAATAATATCATAGTCACCCATCGTCAGACTGGATAGGCTCACGGATTTTCGGCTCAAAGCATGACCTACCTCATTGGCCTTGCCAGGATGATACTTTAACTCAAAGTCGTAGTCCTTCAGGTACTCCATCCATCTCCGTTGTCTCATGTTCATCTCCTTCTGATCAAACAAGTACTTCAGACTCTTGTGGTCATTGAACACGACAAACTTCATGCCAAGCAGATAATACCTCCAAATCTTGAAAGCAAAAACAACAACAGCCAACTCCAAATCATGAGTAGGGTAGTTCTCCTCATGAGGCTTCAACTGCCTCGAAGCATAAGCAATCACTTTGCCCAACTGCATCCACACATAGCCCAGCCTCTTTCTGGAGGCGTTAGTATAGAGCTCAATCTCCTCAGCTGGATCAGCAAAGAACCAACACAGGTGCAGTAGTCATTCTCTCCTTTAACTCCTGAAAAAATTTCTCACACTCGTGAGTCCACAAAAATGGAGTCTTCTTCCGGGTAAGGCGATTCGATGGTAGAACCATCGTGGAAAATCCCTTAATGAACCTCTTGTAGTACCCAGCTAAACCCAAGAAACTCCTAACCTCAGTAACCGTCTTGGGCCTCTCCAAATCTAACACGGCCTCAATCTTGTTGGGATCCACTGCAACTCCCTCAGCATAAATCACATGCCCCAAGAACTTCACGGACTTGAGCCAAAACTCACATTTCAAAGGCTTAGCATATAGCTTTTTCTCCTTCAGCACTTGCAACACAATCCTCAAGTGCTCCGCATGCTCCTCCTCTGTCTTGGAGTAAATCAAGATGTCGTCAATGAAGACGATCACAAACTGATCCACGCCCCAGTAAGACAAGGGGTCCTCAAGAATTTTCCACCCCAAGCTCACTTATATGTGCAATATAAGTTCAAAAGAAGTTAACAATATCAGTTCCAAAACTATACAGTGCACAGATATTCATGCCATGTGTGTTATCACTATTCTACTGGCCAGAGAAATGCAGGAATACGTCTATTACCTACAGTTAGTGCAAGGAACACTGCTTGCACCTCACCCAAAGCCTCACCATCTTGTATGTACCACATACTCAGGCTTACCATATAGGTGGAACACCACATGCATATCATAAAGGCACTCGCATATAACAGCTTAACAACATTTATCAAATAATACATGAAAATGACATCATGCATATAAACCATCCCCCCATGGGACATGGTGGAACCAAACAATGGCGAAACCGAGGACACGAAAGCTTACCTTGCAAGCTAACTATCCAATGCCAAGAGTCCGCACTAGCTCAAAGCCCAAACACAGCAGAATCACAATATGTTTCGGACCAACAATATATCAATATTCAAACTCTACAAGCATATTCATAAAGACAACGCCTTTCTCTTACGTTTCATGTCTTTAGGCTTCTCACAAAGCCACAAGCCCTTAAACACATAGGTTCTGACTTATTTTAATTAATACAGAAGTAAAACTTCATCAATTTAGGATCCATAAACCCATAACTCGGTTCTGTATGAACAGTAACTTACTGTTCACCGACAACCTAGAATATCCGGATATATGTGGGGGGTATATCCGGATATCTCTCTATAAATATCCAGATATCAATATCCGAATATCCAAATCCCCATATCCGGATATCCATACCCAGATACCCATATCCGAATATCAATATCCGGATATTTCGCGACAGAATACAGTTTTGCATTTCGCAAGATATCCTCTCCAAAGATGGTTCTTTTCACGATTCCAGTAGCTCAAACATGTATTATTAGGTGTGTTTAACATTACCCAACATTAGGTTATGATCAATTTTCAATACATGCATCAAGGTTCCATTTCTAACTAAGAAAACTCAAGTATAAGGGTGGAGATCATACCACAAGCTCAAAACAGAGCAAGAAGGTGCTATTGGAGCTCTCCCTTCAGCTCCAAAGATGCTGACTTGCTCGTGTACGAAAATGGCACACCACCAAGGCTCTTCCTCACCAAAAATGGCTTATTGGACCAACACCAACAAGACACAAGCTCACAACCAACTCAAACAATGAAGTCAGCCCCACAACTCTACACATAGTAGTTGGTCATCCAGAAAAAGGCTACCTCTCACCCTCACAATACTACACACAAGTGTTTACAAGGAGAAAGTGTGAAGAATCAAGCAAAAGATGGCAACTTGGCTCACAAGAGGTGGAGGAAGACAATGGAACAGTGTTTTCTGGTCAGCCACCGAGGAGTCTCACGTAGTAACAGAATGTCT
The DNA here is from genome assembly GCA_032173675.1 of Gastrolobium villosum. Taxonomy (NCBI): domain Eukaryota; kingdom Viridiplantae; phylum Streptophyta; class Magnoliopsida; order Fabales; family Fabaceae; genus Gastrolobium; species Gastrolobium villosum. The sequence continues at coordinate 51,004 of JAVKPL010012621.1, read as the reverse complement.
AGGGTTTTGTGCCCAAAGAATGAGTATTTATAGGCCACTTGATGTTTAATCGCGTTGTATTAACGCTAAATGCTACGCTTAGCATTTTAATCCCAAACTTACGATTATGAACCTACTCATTTTTCTAAGATTTATCATATTTTTATTTTATTTTTCGCAGTACCTTTCCGGTATGCGCTTTTCCATAGCCAGTATCAGTTCTGGCACTATTTCTCATTATTTTAACTTGAAACTTGCTTTACATGTTCTACATATTATTCTAGGAATATTCATGCATTTACTATAATTTTCCGGGATACTTCACTGGTACGCATTTATACCAGGTAGCAGAACCGGTGTCTGCACTTTTCGTCAGAAAAGCGACTTTCATCATTATTACTCACTTACCATGATTATTAAAGTCTCATAATAATTATTAGGGTCAACTATGAAATTATTTCCTAATTATCACATCTAATTAATTAATTTCCTTAATTAGTGGTGCGGTTCTTACATAACTCGCATGAGTTATAATATGTAATTAGGAGGATTTAACACTATTATTTATTGTATTGTAACTCATTGTAATAAAAGGTCTATCGGTAGAGACTATGTACAGATCTTGTAGATTACATAATGTAACACCGGCATCTGTGGTCGATGTGGCAATTGTTGTAGAACAATTTCCTCATACTCCCAGGTTCAAATGCCGGTAAAAGAACATTGGAAGCAAAGATTACATAATGTAATACAATGAAAGTGATTTTTCTTTCTCCTTGTCCTAATTCTCTATTTTCCTTTAATATTCTTGTTACCCTTTATTTTTCAACAATAATTATGTTATTACGTGTGTTTACCAAAATAAAAATAAAAATATTATTATGTTTTAATTAGGGATTAGTAATAGGTTGGCAGGTCATGTTTTGATCGACACAAATTCAATACCAACATGAAGTAAATAGTTATTTCATTTGTGTCAAAATCCTTAATATTAACTCAATTCGTTTATGGCATGGACCACAATGACACAAATAATTCATTTATTTTACTCTTCACATAAAAATTAGTTAAATGACCTCCAATTAATAAATAAAAATAGAATAAATATATAATTGTTTAATTTACACGATTTGATTATAAATATTTCTAACACAGACACGGCATAATTTTTTTCAAATTGAAAATAAAAAGTTTTATGTACTACTCATGGACGATGAAAATGAAAGAGTATCAAATTGAAAGCACAGAAAGGTCCCTTAAATTAGAATCATGGATTTGTACTGCTCATTCAACGTAGGGATTAGGACACATTGAAGCCGGATAATTCGGTTTAATTCGAAACAAAATAAATTGAACTGAAATTAGAAAAATTAAATCTAATACATTTTTGGCACATGTTTCAATCATATTCTTAGCCGACTTATCTTAATATTATATAATAATTTAAGCTATGTATTTATTTCTAAATTAAGAATAGATAGTGACAACTTTTTGGGAAGACCTCTTGGTTATTATTAATTAACAAGTGAAAAATCGATTAGTCTAACATCAATATTTCGAGAGAAAAAAATCGCAATCAATGTAGCAATAATACAAATTAATAGACTTTTTATTTAAATTAATATTTTGTAAATAACATAATAATGCTTTTTTATTTGTCTAATTTGTTTGAAAATATATATCATATATAAAACATTTCCTATTCTGGCCATGAATGAGTTTGCTAAACCCGCCCATGAGCATCCATAATTGACGAAAGACTATATGACAGCTTGATTTTAAACATACTTGGTGTCTTCTAGTTAAATGGCACAATCAAATAAAGTTCAAACTATTACATTGTAATCTCCACTCTTACCTCCTCAAAATTTTCATTTTTCAACCAGAGAACCCCTATCTATATATATATATGTCATTCCTAAAATCCCATAATCACATCTCTGAACTATTATCTTAGCTTTCGTTAGCCTCTGATTAATTATGTCTTCCTCTACCTTCAAAGTTATCTCACTGATTATATCAACTTTTGCCATTGTGCAAATAACAAGGGCAGGTGACCCTGACATACTCACTGACTTCATAGCACCAATTGGCCTCCCAATTGATGGAAACTTCTTCACCTATACGGGATTTCGTGTCCTTGTTGGCCAAAACCCACCACCCTCAGAATTTAAGGTATTGAAGGCAAGCATGATAGAATTCCCTGCTCTATTTGGACAGAGTGTGTCTTATGCTGTCCTTGAATTCCCTCCTAGTAGCGTCAACCCACCCCACACACACCCTCGCTCTGCTGAGTTACTCTTAGTTGCTCAGGGTTCCCTTCAAGTTGGGTTTGTGGACACAACCAATAAGCTTTTCACACAGAATCTTCAAGCTGGTGACTTGTTCATATTCCCAAAGGGTCTCGTACACTTCCAACACAATGCTGACACTAAGATTCCAGCTCTCGCTATATCAGCCTTTGGTAGTGCCAATGCTGGAACAATATCACTTCCCAACACACTGTTCAATACCACCATTGACGACACTGTCTTGGCTTTGGCCTTCAAGACTAATGTTTCTATCATTGAATCTTTGAAGCAAGGCTTTGCTCCCTAGGCCTGATGTTGGGTAGAACTTAAAGTTCAATATTCGTGCCTGCTCTGTTCATGTGATTTTCTATTCTGTTACTTTTATTATTTTCGTAACTTTAGTTTTTGTCGTCATTTTGGTGCTCAATAAGTGCTTCTGTGTAAGGACCTAAGAAGCGCATTGTTTGAACTTCCTGTTGGAATAATTGTAATGATCGAAAATAAACTCATCAAGAACATTGGTGATTTCCCCATCTTTGGTTTGCTGTGGCTTCTTTCTTCCTGAAATTCCATTAAAAATTAGTAAGATTAGAAAATAGTAAAGGAGAATAGGCTAGATATACTGAGGAATAGTACGCTGCCTCTTCTTGATTGTATAAAACTATAGTACTACACCAACTAAAATATGGAGTTCCATTTTAAATTAAGCGAAATGCATTTGTCATGTTACATGCTTGTTACGAAGTTGGAGCAAGGAAGTGCTGGTGATTAAAAAGTCTATAAATAGAGGATCTTAAGATGTCTGAAAACCTTTTTTCCTTGCCTTTTGAGAGGTCGTTCTTTTTCGAGGTTGCAGAGAAATTGTGTTGTTCTTGAGATCGTGAAGACTATGATTCTTATCGTAAATGTGCAGATGGTCTTGCATAACTGATTGAGAGTTTTCTTGTTTGTATTATATTCTCATCTTTTGTATCAATTCTTGTAGGAAGTGAGGATCAAGAGATCTCCTCTAGAGCTTTTCCAATTTTTTTCCTCTCTCCATTATGCCTTTATCTTTCCTTTGAATTAACAGATGATTGAACTCATTGGACCTTTGTTATGGTTTGGTTTCTTTTAATTCAGTATTCACTTTTCCTATCGTTAATGTAATGTTACTCTATTCTTAATGTGTTTATGGATTGACCACAGCTATATATATATATATATATATATATATATATATATATATATATAGGGTTTAGCGGATGTAAAGTGACTGCACCTAAGAATTGGTGCAGTCATATAAAACTACGTCGTTTTATAATATGAAAGCATTAAATATGGGGAATAATAACCATTCAAAAGTGAAAATAAATATAAAACATTAAATATGGGGAATCATAACCAAACAAAGGTGTAAATAAATATAATATTTTTGTTTTCTATAATTAATTTTAAACGCGAACTTCCTTTTTTCCACCCAAAACGACGTATGCAATCACATTACAAATCATTTTGCCATATATACCTATATATATATATATATATATATATATATATATATATATATATATATATATATATAGGGGCAGGATCATCTTACACCGGTGTAAGAATAATAAGTCTTACACCAAATCTTAACCATTGATTTTCTTCATCTAACGGTTAAGATTTATTAGGTTTCATTAATTAATTAATTTTTAATTCCCAACAAATCTAAACCATTGGATGCACGGAAATCAACGGTTAAGATTTGGTGTAAAATTTATTATTCTTACACCGGTGTAAGTTGATCCTATCCCATATATATATATATATATATATATATATATATATATATATATATATATATATATATATATATATATATATATATGGTAAACATTTTAATAGCAACTTTAGATAAGCTTATCTACAGCTGCAATTTTTAACTATGTTCTCCTGGGAGAACATATTTATAACGTTAAAGTTGCTCTTTTTTTTCTCTCCTCAGTTACTTTTCAGAACTTTTTTTGCTGACGTGGAGAGAGAGAAAATAGCAACTTTAACGTTATAACTATGTTCTCCCGGGAGAAATAGTTAAAAATGGCAACTGTAGATAAGTTTATCTAAAGTTGGTGTAGAAATATTTTTCTATATATATATATATATATATATATATATATATATATATCAACTTCAAGGGGTATTTCGACTATATTTTCCTCATAACAATTGCTACTATCAAACAATGGAATATGTATATTTCTTCCTTTTTGGGCTTCAATCAAGCTACTAATTTAGAACATCAATCAAGCCACAAATCACTTCAAAATAAAGTTTAAATCAAAGAATTGATGTCTCCTATCAATTGTAACACCCCATAGTACTCCAGTTACTAATATCATGATATTATAGCGTACACAACGAAATATTTTATTTAAAGATTAATAATTCGTCTTGTAAAAATACGAATAAATTTTTTCCAAGATATTTTCTGAAAACATTTCTAAAAGCGTTCACGTGAAATACTGCGAAAGCATAAATCTAAAACACACATCTACTAATTAATCCCATTAGCCAGTATTAGTGGCCGTTGACTAACCGGATATGACCTCAAGTGTGATTCCTGCTAAAGTCTCACAGACAGCATAATGACTGTTTAACGGATAACTGGGAGAAAAGAATCTCACGCACAATCACACCTGATAGACATATATATAGGGAAAAATATTTCTCAAGCTGCTTGGGATAAGTTTATCTCTGGCCACCCCAAGACTACGTCATTTTGATTATTTATTTCCTTATATTTATTAATTCACCTTTGAATGGTTATGACTTATGATTTCCCTTTTCTCTCTCTTCCTTTATCACCATTGATCCATCTTTGTACGGTTATGATTTAGTAGCCGGAGATAAAGTTATCTCCGGCAGCTCGATAAATGATAAGCTCATATATATATATATATATATATATATATATATATATATATATATATATATATATAACAGACAGCTTGCAAGTCCCACACGGACTGCAATCCCCTCAATGGATCAATACATACAAAATGGCTCCGAGCCCAAATTAATAAATCCATACATCATGTTTATGTGTCCTCATCATATGCATCTAACATAACTTGTAACAATTGCAGACATAATCCAGAAGCTCAATTAATAACAATCCTGAGCATTATTAAATACATCACATAGTCTCTAAATAAACTAACTAGGCATGTCAAAACACTACAAATGCCACATAACACCATAACAACATAAAATAAATAACAACTACAATCCAGTAATTCGTAGATGTTGCCCTTAGACTGCACATTGCTACCATGGGTACCTGAAATAATGTCCCCAAAAGGGGTGAGATAACAACATCTCAGTAAGCTCAAGGTTCTTAAAGGATCCTCTAATCCCCTGAGCCCACTTCCTACATGACAAGTCAGATACAAAGCATATAATACAGGCATACAACTTAAACACAGCATCATCATATCATCCTTGTGTAACCTCAGGGTCAAAGCCATAGACGGTTACACATTTGTGACTTTAGGGTCAAGCCATAGACAGTCAACACAACCTCTATATAAAATAGATCCCATAGTCAAGTCATAGGCAGCCTACATACCATAATCACTGGCCAGGATCCTTATAACATATATCACCAGTGCATCATCATAACATCAAGAACCATATAAAATCTATATGAATGTGAATGAATGCACATATACGTTATACCACATACTTTCATACAATACAACCATAATGTCCACCATCATGGTGGGGCCACAAGAAAAGGAGAAACCAAAACTAGGAGCTTACCTCATTGAGCTTATCACAAGCCCAACTCCAACAGTAAAATACGTATGCTCCAATAAACCCTCAAGTGCCAAATCCTCTAGGAAAACCTAGAGCAGGAATCATTTACATCATTAATACTCAATCACTTAATGATTCCACATTTCATTCTTACATGCCAATAATATGTCCATTAAAAGTCTAGACCAATTATTACATAATTATGTATTTTAGTGAATTATGAAGTGTTCACTTATTACACAATCAACCACATAGTTTAAGCACCTTGCATAGTCTTATAATCACACACTAGGATCACAAAGGTAACTTAGATTATTTTCACTCATCCAAGCCATATATATACTTATAAGTTACTAAGGGTTCCCATCAGCCCACTTAGCTTAAATATCACTCTTACGATTTTCCCACAACTGTACATGCTTCTGTTTTCTAGTCACTGTGCGCAAACCACTTGTTATAAAATTCTCATGTTTTAGTATGTTAATCTAAACTCAATTAAATTTCCAAAAAGGTATCACATGCCTTGTTTGGAGTTTTCTAGCGCCAGTTATCACCATTTGAAGTTGAATATGTAAAGCTGACTGCCAACTCCGAACAAAACCCTAAACATCCTTTACCATTTCTGTGATTCTGGAAAATATATTAAACCAATTGCTCTCAATTTTTTATGTAGACAACTAGACTCATTCAAATTTAATTCGACATATTATGAGCCTAATTTGAGTAATAATTGAGGGAGAAAAAATTCGTGGAAGTTTCAACCATGTATAACCCCTCCACATGGCCTCCTAGGGCAGTCTCCACTTAATCGAACCTGCAGAATGCTATACATCTTCAAATGGTACCAAATTTTGACTCCACAAAGCTAACATCTCCAGCTTCAAAATGATATAATGCACATCCCTATGGGACTTCTGTGGAGGGAGATATGCCCTCTCTAAGCTAGCCTAAAATCTGGTCATTTAACCCTAAGTGGGTTTAATTATCAAATCTTAAATGTGAGAATTAGGAAATAATTTCATAATTGGCCCTAATAATTATTAAAAGGATTTAATAATTATAGTAAGTGAGTAATAATGCTGAAAGTCGCTTTTCTGACGAAAAGTGCAGATACTGGTTCTGCTACTCGGTATAAATGCGTACCAATGAAGTATCCCGAAAAATTATAATAAGTGCATGAATATTCCTAGAATATTATATAGGACTATTAAAACAAGTTTCAGGTCAAAATAATGAGAACTGGTGCCAGAACTGATACTGGCTATGGCGAAACGCGTACTGGAAATGAGCTGCAAAAAATAAAATATAAATATGAGAAATCGTAGAAAAATGAGTAGGTTCAGAATCTCAAGTTTGAGATTAAAATGATAAGCGTAGCATTTAAGGCCAATACAATGTGTTTATTGTTAAGTGGGCTATAAATAGGCTTGGGCACAATGCCCTATGTTATAAACCTTCAGCCTCTACGCGAGTTCTGATTCCTTGAGCTGCTGTCACCCTTCCTGGCACTATTCCATTGCCTTTCCTCCATAGAAACTACTCAAGATATCATTTTTATGAGGGATTCTTCACCTCTAAGCCTTTAGACACTTGAGAACAACCTTGGGGGTGTGAGAAAGACCTTATTCTGAGAAGGCAAGCTACTGTTTTGTTGAAGTTTAAGCTGAGTTCGAGTGTTTGGGTAGGTGAGGCCATTGTCATGGAACTTTAGGCTCCAATAAGCTTTCTTTGTGAAGAAAGGACCCTTCTTGGTGTGGCATTTTCGTGTCCTCGTGTGTGCTGGACTTTGGAAGCTTCAAGTGACCTCCAAGAGCATCATCCTTTGCTGTTTTAAGCTTGTGGTATGATCATCACCTTTGTTCTTGAGTTTCTTAAGCTAAAAATGAAGCCTTGATGCATGTAATGAATTAAAGATCATAACCTAAGGTTGGGTAAGGTTAAACACACATAGAAATGCATGTCTAAGCTTCTGTAACCGTGAAATGAACCAACTTTGGGAAGGATATCTCACGAAATGCAGAACTGCATTCTGTCGCGAAATATCAAGATATGGATATCCGGATATTGATATCCGAATATGGGGTCTTCTGATATGCGAATATGGATATCCAGATATGATATCCGGATATGGATGGATATGGATATCCTGATATGCCCCCGACATATATCCGGATATTCTGAGTTTTCGAAGAACAGTAGCAGCACTGTTCATACAGAAGGCTTGTAAGGGTTTGTGGACCCTAGATTGATGAAGTGGGACTTCTGTAATAATTAAACTAATTCAGAATCAAGTGATTAGGGCTTAAGGCTTTGTGAGAAGCCTAAAGACGTAAAATGTAAAAGAGAAACGTTGTCTTTATGTTTATGCTTATGAGCTATGGTTATTGATATGATTGCTGGTCCAAAAGTGATTGTGATTCTGCTGTGTTTGGGCTTTGAGCTTTGATTGGACTCTTGGCTTGGATTGTTAGCTTGCAAGGTAAGCTTTTGTGTCCTCGGTTTAGCCATTGCTGGTTCCACCATGTCCCATGGGGGGATGGTTTATATGCATGATATTATTTTCATGTATTGTTTATGAAATGCTATGGAGCTGTTATGTGTGAGTGCCTTTATGATATGCATGTGGTGTTGCGCCTAGACAAGAAGCCATAGGGTGGTCCTGTGGGCGGGTACAACATGGTCGTGTGCTGATGTGGGTAATAGACGTATTTCCGTATTTCTCTGGCCAGTAGAATAGTTATAACACACATGACACGAATATCTGTTGCACTGCATAGTTTTGGAACTTATATTGAATTACTGCTTTTGAAAATTATATTGCACATGTAAGTGAGCTTCTTGTCTTACTGAGATTTCTTTTTAGAGATCTCACCCCACGTTTGGGCCACCATTTCAGGTTCAGGTAATGCTGGGGTTGATACCTCGGGCGGCAGGAGGTCGGAGCTGAGTTAGATGATTGCTGTTATTATTATATATTGGGTGTTGACTTCTTATCTTTCTGATTATGTTATTATTATTGAGACTGCTATTGGGCTTTGTTGCCTTATTTGGTGAGCATGGGGATTATCCATGCCACTTTGATTGACTATGTCTTGTTTTAGTTCTGAGTTGTAATAATGTATCAGGATGTTGTCCGGATTACGTGTTGTAGATCCGTGACTTAGATACTCACTTATTTATATTACGAGGTATTTCTGTTAGTTGTCTTTTGTAATTACATACAGGCGATATTTTTATGAAAATGAATAAGTTCTCAACTTAGCTAAGTATAATGACGTCATAATTGAATTAAAGAAAAAGTTATTTCGCATTTTATATTAAGCGTGGCTTAATACGATGACATGTTAACAAAACGGGTATACACGGGGTGTTACACGTATGGTTAGCAACTCTAAGTCACTTTAATTCTTGGATTTTTTCTATTATTACGTCACATTATGAAATCCCACGTAGTCATATTATGCCATGATACCTCAAGTTCATTAATTGCATGATTAGTGCTCCTAAACCCTAATTAGGTTCATTTTTAGGTTTAATCTTTAATTAGTGTATATGCATAGTCCACCTCACTTAACCACTAGATTAATTTCCTAATTAGGTCTTAATATTGATTTTAACATAGTGACCCTAAATTAATCACATATGGCCGAATTGCTTAGGTGTTTAAATAGTATTTTTAAGCTTATTTCTGAGTCATTTCATTAGTTAATTAGTACCTACACTTAATTAATCCGCCAATCCCTGATTTATTAATTTTTAACCCAACTAATCCACATTATATCAAGAGGAGGGATATTCTTACTACCAAAATCTTCTACTACCAACTACCTATCTAATCACCATTGGATCAACATTTTCTCTTTTTTCAATTTTTTTTTAGTATTCTCTCTCTTTGATTCAATGGTGATTAGATAGGTATTAAGTTAGTAGTAGAAAATTTTGGTAGTAAGAATATCCTTCCTCTTATATTAAAGGGGCAGATTTGATTAATTATATTTATTAGGGTTTTTAGCCATCCTTAATCAAGATTAGTAGGTTTCACTTAAAGATCACCCACTTAATCAATCTTTCTTAGTTCCTCTTAGGATTTTTCCACACTTAATCACTTCATAAAAAAATTCAGTCATCAAACCCTAGATCCCATCATATGGTTGAATCATAGGTGTCTCCTTTAGGGTTCAAGTTCATCCTTTTTCATGGAATCCACACTAGGATTCAAAGGTTGCACCTTTACACATGAAATCAACAATTTCTTGGTTCAAAACTCACACACCCTCAAGAACAATCATCAAAACCTTTTCTTTTTTAAAATTTTTCAGCAACATACACCCCACCCATACACAAAACCGTGGCATAAAGAGGAGGAAAGGAAGCCTTTTCGGGTCATCTTTTCCCAAGTTGAGACTTACATCTTCAAGTTCACACCTTTAGCTCTAAGCTCCACCTTTTACCACCAAGAATGCTCCTTTAAACAAGAACACACCTTCCAGAACATGCTCAAGAGTTAGAGCTCATGAACACAAGAGAAAAATATGATATTTTGAATGAAAGTTTAATAACACTTACACTCGAACTCAAGAGAACTAAGCAAGGATGTGTTGTTCTTCAAGAGAACTCAAGAACACAACTCTATGGTCCTTGAACTCCCAAAAACCATGGTTGTATGGTGGTGTGAGGAACTTGAAATTTTGATCCACGCCATGAAAATGGTATGGTTTGAAGAGGATAGTGAGGGGAACAAGTTTGGTGAAGGAGATTTGGTGAGATTTTGGAGATGAAATCTTAGAGAGAAGTGAGAGCAAAGTTTGTAGTTTAAATTTAGAGAGAGAAGAGAGAAGGGGGATGCTGTTTCAGAATGAGGGGGAAGGGAAAGGGTTCCCAAATTAGGGGTGCCATGTCACTTTAGTGACATTTGTCCTTTAGTGAGACCGGGTGTAATTTTTATCTGAACCGTCGTCAAAATTTTACCCGAAAACCCCCAAGACTCTAACTTTAAGTACGTAACACTAATTTTATCTAATTATCATATTCATAACTTAAAAATTTGATTAGTAGATCACAGATCCACTAACAGTTGTATAATTGCACTGTAGTCTGTACCGATGTTCTCAACTGTACCCGGATTTGATAATCTTCTTAACTTTAACATTATTGATCTAATTATGGATTTTTAGGCATATATTGGTCTTTATTTCCATTTTCTCATCTTTTTCCCGTTCCGGGATTCTACCGGCTGCTTCTACAGCAGTACAAAATACCCAGCCGAAGCAACTTTTCCAAAATACCCCAATATGGGTATCAAACTTCATCAAATCATATGCTAACCTAATTCATGATTTTTATATCATTAGATTAGCTCTCTAACTATAATTTGACAACTTGGAGCTATTCTACTTACTATTACTGCGTTAGTAGTCAAAAACAACAGCTGAAAAGTCAACTGTACAGAATACCCCCAATATGGGTATCAAACTTCATCAAATATTATTCTTACATCATTTATGATATTCATATCATTAGGATATCTCTATAACTTAAATTTACTGTACTGGAGCTATTCTACAATCTATTACTGCATCAGCTGTCAAAAAATAGCAAATAAAAATTCACCTGACTGGAACATCATCAATATGGGTATCCAAATTCTTAGAATTTTATTCTCCTTCTATTTATGACCATAAGGTCCTCATCATAACCCTCTAATTTAAAATCATGTAATTAGGGTTATTATATCAATCAATTCTATTTATAATTAATTCCTATAATTGCTAACACAATCAAAATCATATTAATTACTCAGAGAATTAATGTCTCCTATCAATCAATTCTATTTACAATTAATTCCTATAATTGCTAACACAATCAAAATCATATTAATTATTGATATTGTTAAATGTATATAACTAACACCCCCTCAAATTGGAGCATAAATATGAAATATCTATCATGCCCAACTTGCCAATAGCATCTTGAAACACCTTATCTGACACAACTTTAGTCAATATATCAGCAAGTTGATCTTCAGATTTTACAAAAGGAAAGTGTATAATTTTTTGATCTAATTTCTCCTTGATGAAATGTCTGTCTACTTCCACATGTTTAGACTGATCATGTTGAATTGGGTTGTGTGCGATTTCAATGGCAACTCTATTATCACAGTGCAGGTTCATAGGATGGTCATAATTAGGGGTGTGCAAAAAAACTTGTTCAGTTGCCCTGCCCTTGATCTGACCTTGACCTAACCCATAAATACTTTTTTTGAACTGGGTTTAAATATTGAACCACTTATATTTGGGTAATTTTTAGACTTGAATTATTTTAATAATTGACCCATTAACCCAAAACTTGACCCAGACCCATTTTGTGAAAAAAATAAAGAAAACCAAAAATCACAGTAAGGCAATTTGGGGCTTATATTCTCTCTTCTCCCGATAAAAATGGAAACATGCTTGTTGCAGTGTTCGAATACGAGCCAAGGTAACTTGTGTGTTCGAAATTTTAGTAGTACTATCACAGATATGGTAAAGAGGGAAATATATCATATGAGTGATTCGAGATCAATGTGAAAATATATCTGTGATCCAGTGACTTATAATAGTTATTCTATCTACTTGAAGATTTTATGTGCTATAAGCCTCCAAGATTCCATGGGGGTAGTCAAGAGTTAGTCATACTGCAAAAATTGCTCGTAAACATCTATTAATTTTAATTTCTTACATTGTGTAAATGGAATCCCGAAGCTTATTTTTTATGGGATAATTTTATATTTGGATTTTTTTTAATTTATCATCAATTTGGAGCTTTTTGGTGATCCAATAAAATCATGACAACTGCTAATTGCAAATATCAATTATGAGTTAGAATGAGCTACCCATGACACTAATTAGTACCATGGAATAGTAATATTAGCACATTTTTTGAAGAATTGGTATTTATTCAACAAATATCAAATTTATTATATAATTTATATATTTTAAAACAAATAAATAATTAAATTTCTTGAGTTTAAAAATTAAATCAATAACTATACAAAAATCAAATAAAAAAAAGTTTTGAAATCAAGTCAAAAATGGGACAGGTCGGATTTGACCCAATTTTTCAGAAACCAAGTCAGGTAAGATTTGATCCAGTTCTGAACCAGTTCAAAAAAAATTCAAATTGGGTCAGACCTGACTTGGATCAAATTAAACTGGGTTGGGTCAAAATACTTGATCTATAAAATCAAGTTGGGTCGGATCGGCACAAAAACACGACCCGACCTGACGCATCCACAGCCCTAGTCATAACAAACTCCTAAATCTTTTAGGACACTTTTGATCCACAATAATTCACACACACCATCAGGCATACCTCAAAATTTAGCTTTTGCACTTGACCTTGCTACAACTTTTTGTTTTTTACTTTTCCAAGTCACCAAGTTGCCTTCCACAAAGGTGAAATAACCAGAAGTGGATTTCCTGGTGGTTTGATCTCCAGCCCAATCAGAATCTGTATATCCCTCAATGCTTGAAGTTTTATTTTTCGAGTACAAAAAACCTCGGCCAGGGGAACCGTTTAAGTATATAAGAATTTGAAATATAACATTCGTATAGTCCACACTAGGAGCATGCATGAAGCAGCTCACAACACTTACTGCATAAGCTATATCTGGCCTAGTGTGCGATAAATAAATTAGTCTACCAACTAACCTTTGATACCTGCCAATATCTGTTGGGACTTGATTAGGGAAGATACCAAGTGTATGGTTCATCTCTATAGGTGTTTCCACTGGTTTGCATGCAAGCAATCCTGTATTAGAAAGATGATCCAGTACAAATTTTCTTTGAGAGAGAAAGATTCCTTGTTTAGATTGAGCAATCTCGATGCCTGAGAAGTATTTGAGTTGTCCCAAATCTTTCGTATTAAATTCAGTTGCTAGATACTTCTGTAATAATTTCATTTCGCATGGATCGTCACTAGTCAAAACCATGTCATCAACATACACAATCAATGTTGTTACCTTTCCATCTTTGTTCTTTATGAAGAGAGTATGATCTGTATTACTTTGGTTATACCCAAAGTTCTTCATGGCTTGAGAAAATCTTCCAAACCAAGCTCGAGGTGATTGCTTGAACCCATATAAAGCTTTCTTCAATTTACAAACTTCATTCTTTCCTATGGAGCTCCTTTTGACACCTGGTCATATCTCCATATAGATCTCCTCTTCAAGATCTCCATTTAGAAAGGCAATTTGAACATCAAATTATTTTCGGGGCCAATCTCTGTTTGCAGCAATAGACAGAAATATTCGAATAGTATTAAGTTTGGCAACCAGGGCAAAATTGTCTTGATAATCTACTCCATACTTCTGTGTGTATCCTTTTGCTACCAGTCTAGCTTTGTACCTATCAATGCTTCCATCCAGTGTTTTAAAACTCGGACCGGTCATCGAACCGGTTGAGGTACTGGGTCACTGGTTCAACCAGGTTGAACCGGATTTACTATTCAAATATTAAAAATATAAAATATTACTTATATTAATAAAAATTCACATAAGAAAACTATCAATGAGCTTCAAACAATAAATTGATTTTCAATGATAGCAAATATTATTTACTTCTAAGCTTCTAGCTCTAGACTGTATCCTAATATTGGATTAAAATTGCAATATAAGTTAAATGCACCTTTTGTGCTTGACATGATACAGATATATTAAATCATGATAACAAATAGTATGCATGAAATATACACTAAGAAAAAAGTGTCACCGTTATCATGATAAAAAATAATATGCATGAAATATACACTAAGAAAAAAGTGTCCACCATTAAGATGAGATCGTGAGACCATTAGTGCTTATCACCACTTAACTTCATGAGATTATTATAAGATGCAACTAAATTACATAAATGAACTGCACTAATCTAAAATACCTTATTACTTTCACCTTACTTTTAATCATATTCATCATAAAATATGAATATGATTTAATTCAAGAGTTCTTATCAACAACACAAGAATTTACCAAAAAAAGGAATAACTGGTCTAACCCGGGTTAACCGGGTTTCGGCCGGGTCAACCAGTCCAATCCGGGTTGACTGCAGAAGCGGTCCAACTACCCATTCGAACCGGGGAACCCACCGGGTCATCGAGTCCAGAGTCGACCCGGCCGGTCCGAGCCAGATTTTAAAACACTGCTTCCATCTGCTTTTAGTTTAACTGTGAACACCCAATTGCACCCTATGGTTTTCTTTCCATTTGGCAAGGGAACCAACTCCCATGTTGAGTTCTTTTGTAATACTTCCATTTCCTCATTCATTGCTTTTTTCCACCTTGGATCATGTAAGGCCTCTTGCAAATTGTTAGGAATAGATACACTAGATAATTGATTAACCTTCAGAGCATACAATTCAGATAGCCTATATATGAGTGGATACATAGCTACTAATTGGATATTTAACATTTGCTTTTGGGTCTGGTTCATATTGATTCTTTGGCACATGTTTTTAGGTCTCAAGGAACACCTAATATTAATATGTGGATGATCTAAGATATTTTCAGTAGGAATATCTGTTTCAGGTAAATCAAATGGAGTTGAGAAAGGAGGTACCTCGGTATTTTCCTCGGGTGAGGTATCAGTGACATCCCTAGATGATTCTTCTGTTATGGGTCTTAAAGTGGGAAGTTCATTAGATGGAGTATGCACCATATCAGCAAGGGAATGATCAGGGGTAGTGATAGCAGGTGGAAGTCCATCAAGGGCAGAAGCATTTTCAGTTATTGGGGAAGAGTTGCTCTTGGTTGGATTCTATCAATCAAAGAAGACTTCTTCTCCATTATAGCTCTCCCCCTGAGGGGAAGTCTCGGAGGCTCCCCTTGAGTAATAAGGCTCAGATTCTTGAAAAGATGCTTCCAGAGTAATATGCATTTTGTGAAGGATGGGATCATAACACCGGTGTCCTTTTTGAAGATCTGAGTAACGCACGAAGACACACTTCTTGGCACAAGGATCTAACTTGGTGCATAGAGGTTTGGGGATATGAACATACAAAGTGCAACCAAAGACCCTAGGCTCCAAGTTTGGAATATGAGGGATAGAAAAAAAAGACTGCAACTTTTGTTGAGGAGTTTGAAAAGCCAAGACCCGAGAGGGAGTATGATTAATCAAGTATGCAGCTGATTTCACAACCTCTCCCCAATAAGTTCGAGGCATATTCATGCCAAATAGGGATGCCTGAACTACTTCCATAAGTTGTCGATTCTTCCTCTCAGCCATGCCATTATGTTGTGGAGTGTAAGTTCAGGAAGTTTGGTGCATTATGCAATGGTCTCTAAGAAAATCAGTGAAATTCTTATCAAGATACTCCATGCCATTATCAGATTGTAAAACATGAATTTGGCACTGATATTGGGTGCTAACCATGCTAAGGAAGTGTTTAAAGGACATAAAACATCCTTTTTTTGTTTAATAAGCTTACCCAAGTCATCCTGGTGCATTCATCAATAAAAGTAACATAATAACATGCCTTAAAGAAAGAAGGAACCTTGGCAGGGCCCCATACATCCGAATGAATAACTTCAAAAAAAATAGAACTTTTATTACACATAGCAAATAAGGAACACGATGGCTTTGAGCCAATTCACAAGTACTAAAATAGAAATCATATGAATTCAAAGTTGAACACAAATGTGGATGCAATTTCTTAAAGTAACTAAAGGAAAGATGTCCTAAACGCCTATGCCAAAGCCATATGGTTGCTTGAGCCTTATCTTCACTGCTGGTGAGACATGCCTTGCCCAACTTATTCATTCCACCATTAGTGATCTCGAAGTAATAAAGCTTGTCTCATCTAACACCATAACCAAGAATCATCTGAGTGGGAATATCTTGAGAAACACAAAATGTAGGCCAAAAAGTGACTAACACAATCAAAATCAAATTAATTACGGATACTATTAAATGTGTATAGCTGAACAACTACAATCACTATGTACAAAGGAATATAAACAGGCTTAGAAAACATAAACCACAACAAGTATTAATGAAGAACCACCAAAAGAAAGGCAAGGCCTCTACAGGAAAAAAAGTGTTGTTCCCTACACCCTCACTAGGGCAATCCTCGTCTGCTTAGTGTGGAGTGGGACCATGTGTATGTCGAGGGACATGTGTCATCAATCAAGTGCAAAATATGAACCATATCTAACATTCTTCCACTTGACGAAATCTTGGTATGCTTCTTCAAACCCAAGACAATTCTACATCATTAGTAGATCTTCTATTATCAATGTCACATCCTTAGTCAATATCAACAAAGCAGTCTAGCTGTAGTGGTGGTTGTCCCTTTAATCTGTCATGACTTCATATCAGAACTCAACATCCATAAAACATTCTAGCTCTATTAGTGATTATATAAGTTTTTCCTGTTTGCTATGTCTTAATTAAATTAATGTATTTTTAAAATAAAAACAATTTATACACATTAAAATATCTACATTTTACTCGTTCGGAATAAAAAAATAAAACGTATGTTAAAATGTGTATTTTAACTATATTATTATTTAGAAAGAGTGATACACAAATAATGTTGGATCACATACCTTGTCTAGTTTTGATGATAACAAACAAGTGAACCCAAATTATCTAACATTGTGTTTATTTTTTGAAGGTTGAAGAACCTAATTTGTGATGAATTATGAAGAAGTGAATGCCAATAATTGCCATGAAATCGTGAAGAACAAAGTTGCAAGCTAAAATCTTTGATTTCATGTACTGGTTGCATGAGGTGAATCCTGATTATGCCTTGGGTTATATTATCTTAAAATTTTGAAAACTAAGTAAGATAGAAAACTTTTATTTTTAATCTAAATAGATTTATAATATTTGAAAAAGAAAATATTAATTTGAGATTAAATTCCTTTTTGAAAGATTTGATTCTATTTTATTAAATTTTGAAACGTTAATTTTTGAAAAATTAATTTGAAAATTTTGATTTTATTTTTAAAAATAATTTTTGGATTAGAACAAATTTAACCAAAGATTTAGAGATTTTTCCTTGGTATTTGATTTTGAGAAAAACTTATAAAAACCATACTTTGAGTCTTTTTTCAAAGTGTGGGTGAGCATTCAAGAGAAAGTGTGCATTGCACGTACGATGAATACTTCTTCTCAAGACACATTTAGAAAATAATTTGGCTACCAAGGCATGAATAAGTTCACCGAGTCCACCACTTAGGTAATGTAACTTAATTTGTTTTTTATTTTCTTTTAGCTATTACTGGAGTGGGCAATAAGGGAGCAATTATCCAATGATAATTGAGATTTTATTCTTTTGACTTAGAGTTAAGGTAATAGAGTGCTTAGCTATTTCCGGAGTTGGCAATAGGAGAGCAATTATCCAATTATAATTAGGGTTTCAATCTTTTGGCTTAGAGTTAAGCGTGAAGAGTGTTTAGCAATTGTTAGGGACTTGACAATTGGGATGTAATTTACGAGGATAAATTAGGGTACCTAAATCTAGAGGTGGTTTTTGTTGAATTCTTATATAAGGGTATAATAGGTTCTATTCTTATATTTTGAATTGAGCAAAACTCAAAATAGTGGATTTGTTTCTAATTTGATATATGTATAGATGTATGTAGGTTGTGAATTTTTTTCCTACTTTTGGTGTTTTTCCCACTTAGTTACTTGTGTTATCTCATTGCTATTTTATTTATTGGTCAAAATTATTATTACAAAATTAGCATTCATTGAATCAATTAAATTTATATAACTGAATTCACTTCTCCTCTCGAGTTCATTCAAAACCAACAAATAATAAAAAATTTATATGCAAATATTATTGCTTATAGAACATATAAAAAATAACTTGAATGACAGAATAATATTATTATGTTTTAATTAGGGATTAGTAATAGGTCGGCGGCAGTGACGGACCCTTGAATTTTATCGAGGGGGCGAAAAATAAAAATATCTCTTCATAAATAAAAGTACTTCAAATATAATACAGACCTAATATGCAAAAAAATTGAAAGAAATATATTACAGAAATTAAGATCACATCAGTTGACTCTTACTCTACGTGTTTTCATATTGTTAAACTCATCTATAATTGAGTCTGTGCTAAAACACAAAATAATTTCTTTTTCAATGTATGTAATCAAAGAATCATTAAGAAATTAGTCTTCCATTCTATTTCGAAGCCTGGTCCTGATTATCTTCATAGCTGAGAAAGATCTTTCAGTAGTTGCTGTTAGTGTTTTAAAACCCCGCCCCACCCCCCGGGTCAACCGTGACCCCTCCCCTCTGAGGGTTGGGGTCACAAGTTGGACCATATATGCACATCAACCCCTCCAACCCCCAAACCCTCCCGGGTTTCAGTGATTCCCGGGTCAGAGGGGTCAAAGGGGGTCATTGCGTATTTTTTTTAAAGAGAAGTTGTGTCGTCCCAAAATTCCTCCAAACCAAATTATAGGGAAAACAAGATCGAAGTTGGGGTCACTGTAGACAGGTTATGGAGAATGGAAAAACTTTTTTATTATGCCAATATTGTAACAAGACTCTTAAAGGAGGTGGTATTAATCGGTTAAAGAATCACTTGGCGGGAGAAAAAGGGCATGTTGAGCCATGCAAGAGTATGCCACCTGAGGTGCGGGCTGAAATGAAAAAAAAATAGATGAAGGTAAACAGAAAAAAGAAAAGAAAAGTCATACATGAAGAAGAAAGTGAAACTATTGAGTTTGGTGACCAAATAACACCTCTTGAAAAAAGTCGTCCATATTCCAACTCTGAAAAAGGGAAGAGTCCCATAGTTTCTTATTTTCTTCAAAGAACAACTCCTGGATCTCAACCCACCGTAAAAAGTGTGTTACAGAGTAAAGAAGTGATTTGGAGAGCTCACAAATCTATATCGAAATGGATGGTTATTTCTTCACTCCCAGTTAATGCTGCCAACAATCCTTCTTTTCAAGAAATGTTTGATGCTGTGTGTAGTTTGGGTGCAGGTTTTAAAGCTCCATCAATGTATATATTGTGTGGTCCATTACTAGATAGTTGGGTTGATGATGTTCATAGTCTTGTTGAGAACTACCGTAATGTTTGGCAGAAAACTGGATGCACCATTATGGCTGATGGTTGGACTTATCGGACTAGGCGAACTCTTATCAACTTTCTTGTTTATTGTCCTAAAGGAACTATTTTCTTGAAGTCTATGGATGCCTCTCATGCTTCCAAATTTGCTGATTTATTATTTAATCTGTTTAATGAAATTGTTCTATTTGTTGGGCCTGAAAATATTGTTCAATTTGTGACTGATAATGCTTCTAATTATGTTGTTGCTGGAAGGTTATTGGAGGCTGAGTTTCCCACAATATTTTGGTCTCCCTGTGCTGCTCATTGTATTAATCTGATGTTGTAAGATATTGGCAAGTTAGAGGAGGTGGGTCAACCATGGTGTAAGAACCCGCACCGCTAATTAAGGTAATTAGTAAACTAATTATGATAATTAGGAAATAATTCCATAATTGACCTTAATAATTATTAATGGGCTTAGATAATTATATTGAGTGAGTAAAAATGCTGAAAGTCGCTTTTCGGAAGAAAAGCGCAGATACCGGTTCTGCTACTCGGTATAAATGCGTACCAGAAAAGTATCCCGGAAAATTATAAAGAATGCATGATAATTACTAGAATATTATGTAGTACTTGTAAAACAAGTTTCAAGTTAAAATAACGTAATCTGATGCCAGAACTGATACTGGCTATGGAAAAGCGCGTACCGGGAAGGTGCTCCGAAAAATAAAATAAAAATATGAAAAATCTTAGAAAAATGTGTAGGTCTAGATTCCAAAGTTTGGGATCAATATCTTTTACTTTGCGATTAAGGCTAATACTGTGTGATTAGTGGCTTGTGCCTATAAATAGACATATTTGGCACAAAACCCTAGACATTTTACACTACCTACGTGACTTGTGGCTGCTGCTTGCCACCCTTCTTCTTCCTCACCCTCTTCCTTGCTTGGTTGTCACCAAGTTTTCATCTTTTCTTCTTCTTTCACACTCAAACACTTGGGGAGGGTGAGAGTTAACCTTGGGGCTGCATTGTGGCCATCTTTCTGAGTTGAGAAAGCTGTGTGTGTGTAGTTAGTGTGCATGAGTTTGGAGCTTTAGTGATGGCTACCTTGTGGTAGTCATTGTGAGCTTCAAAGTGCCTTCTTGTGGTGCAAAAACCCATCTTGAAGTGCCATTTTCGTGCTCCTACTTAGGCTGAGTTTGAGGAACCTTGGGAGAGCTCCAAGAGCACAACTTGTCTCTGTTTTGAACTTTGGTAAGTTACCTCACTATGATCATGAGTTTATGATGCTTAAAGTTGATGTCTTGGCCATGTTTAATGAGTAAACAAGAGGGTATAAGGTATATGAACCTAAAATGAACTAAAGATGCATGCTTTAACGTGTACATGTGTTAAAAGTGGGATCTTTGGGTTGGATATTCACGAAATGCAGAAACTGCATTCTGTCGTGAGATATCCGGATATTTGTCGAACAGATATCCGGATATCAGTATCCGGATATGGTATCCGGATATTGATATCCGGATATGGGATCTGGGTATCCGGATATAACATATCCGGATATGTCCAGTGTGATATCCGGATATGGCATATCCGGATATGCCCCTTCTGATATCCGGATATCCTGGGTTCTGCGCAGACAGTAGCTGTACTGTATGAACAGTAAGCTATTGGGTGTGTGTGGACCCTAGTTTAAGGAAGTTGAACTTCTGTAATAAATGGACTAAGTCAGAATCACATGATTAAGGGCTTATGGCTTTGTTGGGAGCCTTAAGATGTAAAACGTAAAGGAAAGGCGTAGTCTTTAAGTTGTATGCTTGTGATGCATTAATATTGACTTGTTAATGGTCCATATCAGATTGTGATACTGCTGTTTGTGGACTAGTGAGTGGTTGGACTCTTGGCTTGGATAGCTAGCTTGCAAGGTAAGCTTTCGTGTCCTCGGTTTAGCCATTTTGATGTTCCACCATGTCCCATGGGGATGGGTTTATGCATGCTGTGTTACATGCTTTGATTATTTTGGAAATGCTGTTGAGCTATTTATATGCAATGAGCTTTTTATGATGCATGTGGTGTGCACCTAGACGGCAATCCTGAGTATGTAGTACATACAAGATGGAGAAGCATGTGGGTGAGGTGCAGGTAGTATCCATGTACTCATGTAGGCATAGACGTATTCCTACATTTCTCTGGTCAGTAGATTTGAAAGCACACATGACATGATTAATTGCTGCATCGCATGATTTTAGAACTTATACTGTAATACTGTTTTTAGAACTTATATTACACATGTAAGTGAGCTTGGGGTGGAGACTCCTTGAGGACCCCTTGTCTTACTGAGATTTCTGGTTAGAGATCTCACCCCACGTTTGGGGACGCTTATTTCAGGATCAGGTAATGTTGAGGGCTCAGGTGGCAGGAGGCCAGAGCTGAGTTGATATTGACGTACTGGTTGTGGATTGCTGTTTATTTGACTGCTGTTATGTTTTATGCTTTATTTATGTTAAGTTATGTTGAGACTATTTGTGGGCATTGTTGCCTTATTTGGTGAGCATGGGGTTTGTCCATGCCACATGATTGTTATCGTCTTTTTATGTTAATGTTGTAATTAAAGTATCAGGATTTTGACCCAGGCTACTTGTGTAGACCTGTGGCTTTAGATACTCACATTATATTTATGTACGAGGTATTCAGTTAGTTGTCTTGCAATTTACATACAGGCAGTATTTTTATGAAAATGATTAAGTAATCAAGTTGGTTAAGTTAATGACGTCATAATTGAATTAAAGAAAAAGTTATTCCGCATTTTAATTAAGCGTGGCTTAATACGATAGTGTGTTAACAATCCGGGTTAACACGGGCTGTTACATTTTATGGTATCAGAGCACTTTCTAGGGGAAAAGCCTGTATGTATTGCAATAACTTAGGATGTGTCGTTGCGTGTCTACTTTGCGTTCTCTCTGACTGGTGTGTGTTATGATAATGCATATGTGACCACATGGCGTGGGCCTGATCAACTCATTCTTTGTGTAACTTGTGCAGAGTCATGGTACCACCAAGGAGGAACACAAGTACGAGCGAGGATCAGACGGATCCTGTCCTGGCTGCATTGGCTGAGATGCAGGCGGCCCGACTAGCCGACCAGGAAGCCACGAGGCTGGCGAACCGGGCGATGCTGGACGCAATTCGAGATGCGAACCGGCAAACCACGGCAGAGGTTCTGGAGGAGAACCGGATGGCCAACATGACTATGATGAGGGTCATGTTGGAGGAGTTGAGGGCTGGTCCTGGTGCGGGCCAGGGTCCTCCACCACCTCCACCGCTGCCACCGCCTCCACCTCCGCCTAGTCAACAGGAGGACACCCAGAGCCAGATGGGTGAGGGTAGTCACTTGACGGGGGCTATGCAGACTATCCCCGTGCTTGCTGAGGATCGTGACGAGATCGATCGCCGGCTGAATGCTTTCCGCAAGCATAAGCCACCTACCTTCGACGGATCGTATGATCCCATTGCTGCTGCCAGATGGCTACAGGCGCTGGACAAGATTTTCCGGATCATGCAATGCACGGATCCGCAGAAGCTGCTGTTCGCCACTTATATGCTGGAGGGCGAGGCCCATGAGTGGTGGACCAACCTTTCGCAGGTCTACGAGATGCAGGGTCATGTGATGACGTGGCCATTCTTCGAGGAGAGCTTCCTGGGTCAGTACTTCCCTTATGACTCACAGGAGAGGAAGCAGGGGGAGTTTGACCGGTTGGTACAGGGCTCGTTGTCTATCGACGAGTTCCTGGCCAAGTTTAATGAGCTGGTCAAGTTCTCTCATTTCCGCATGGCGAGACCGACTCCCATTTTTCTTGCGGCTAAGTTCCAGAGGGGACTTAATGAGGATATTGCTGGACATCTTGCTGGTTCTGCTTCGAGAGACTTCGGAGCTTTAGTACAGCAGTGCCGCGATATTGAGGACTATTGCCGTGCGAGTCAGGCCAAGAAGGCCAAGATTGAGGTGCCACAGGGTACCGGCGGTTCTACTCCCTGGAAGAACAAGAATTTTGCCAACAAGGGCAAGGGCAAACCGTTGGCGGCTAAGCAAGCGCCAAATCAGTTCAGAAAGACTGCTGCTCAGGGGAACACCGCTAGACCTCCTGCTCCCAGATGTTCGGGATGCGGGAAGTCACATTTTGGGCGGTGTTCTACCGGTCAGTTGATATGCTTCCAGTGTGGCAAGGAGGGCCACTATTCCAGAGATTTCCCGACGGCGAGAGTTGCTGCAGTGCAGGCTGTGCCATTGCAGATGGTTCCTACTGGGGCGCCAGCCGTGCCACCTACTACTGGGCGTGTGTATACGTTGGATCGTCAGCAGTCGGACAGAGCTCCGAACCTGGTCAGAGGTACTGTTACCATTGGTGGATCAACTGTTGATGTTTTGTTTGATTCCGGGGCAACGCACTCTTTTGTTGCTACCCCTATTGCTGTGGGGCTTGAGTTGCCCAGTGATGTGCTTTCTCCACCGATGCGGGTTACCACCGCCACCGGAGAAAAATGTTTGACCTCCACTGTTCATCGCGATGTAGCGTTTCAGTGGGATGGCCGTGACTTCTCGGTAGATCTGATAGGATTACCGATGGCCAACCTTCAGATTATTTTGGGCATGGATTGGTTGTCCAGAAACTGTGCAATGATTGATTGCTGTGCCAAGAAAGTGGTGATGTCTCCGGGTGGGTCCACAGCCAGTTCCTCACCGTTCATTTCAGTCCTGCAGGCGAGGAGGGCCTTGAGAGCAGGGGCATTTGGCTATGTCATGTTGGGAGGTTTGGTGAGTGGGACACAGGAGGATCTCACTGGCATTCCTGTGGTGAAGGAGTTCCTCGAGGTGTTTCCTGAGGAGATTCCTGAGTTTCCACCATAGAGGGAGATAGAGTTCTCCATTGACTTATTGCCTGGTGTGGGGCCTATCTCGTTGGCTCCATACCGGATGTCGCCACCAGAGTTGGCGGAGCTGAAGAAGCACATAAAGGAGCTTTCAGCGAAAGACTTTATTCGGCCGAGTGTGTCTCCCTGGGGAGCACCGGTCATTTTCGTGAAAAAGAAAGATGGGACCATGCGGTTGTGCACCGACTACAGACAGTTGAACAAGGTGACAATCAAGAACAAGTACCCTCTTCCACGCATTGATGATTTGCTGGATCAGCTCAGGGGTGCTTGTGTGTATTCCAAGATTGATCTCCGGTCCGGTTATCATCAGATACGGGTAAAGCCGGAGGATGTCCCAAAGACAGCGTTTCGCTCGAGGTACGGGCACTACGAGTACTTGGTGATCCCGTTTGGACTCACCAATGCACCCGCAATGTTTATGGACTACATGAACAGGATTTTCCAGCCGTACCTGGATCAGTTTGTGATCGTCTTCATTGACGACATCTTGATTTACTCCAAGACGGAGGAGGAGCATACTGAGCACTTGAAGATCGTGTTGCAAGTGCTGAAAGAGAAGAAGCTCTATGCTAAGCCGTCGAAATGTGAGTTTTGGCTCAAGGCGGTGAAATTTCTGGGTCATGTGATTTCTGCTAATGGAGTTGCAGTTGATCCTAACAAGATTGAGGCCGTGATGGATTGGGAAAGGCCCAAGACGGTTACAGAAGTGAGAAGCTTCTTGGGTTTGGCAGGTTACTATCGGAGGTTCATAGAAGGATTCTCCAAGATGGTGCTACCGATGACTCGCCTTACCCGAAAGGAGACTCCATTCGTGTGGACACATGAGTGTGAGGAGTGTTTCCAGGAATTGAAGGAGAGACTGACTACTGCTCCAGTGTTAGTTCTTCCTGATCCTGCGGAACAGTTTGAGTTATACTGCGATGCTTCTGGTAAAGGACTGGGCTGTGTGCTGATGCAGAAAGGGAAAGCGGTTGCTTACGCTTCAAGACAGTTGAAACCTCATGAGGAGAACTACCCGACTCACGATGTGGAGTTGGCAGCCATTGTTTTTGCTTTCAAGATTTGGAGGCATTACCTGTTTGGCATGAAGTTTGCTGTATTCAGTGATCACAAGAGCCTGAAGTATCTGTTTGACCAGAAGGAGTTGAACATGAGACAGCGTAGATGGATGGAGTTCTTGAAGGACTACGACTTTGAGTTGAGGTATCACCCTGGCAAGGCCAATGTGGTAGCCGATGCTTTGAGTCGGAAATCCGTGAGCTTGTCTAGCTTAATGATGAACGACTACGAGGTGATCGAGAAGTTCAGAGACTTGAGAGTGAACTCCTTGTTTGGGGGTGCACTACTTGAGATGGAGACAACAGAAGTGATTAATGAGCTGATGGAAAAGATCAAAGAGGCGCAAGTGCAGAGAGAGTGTCTGGATTATGTGAAAAACCAGGACGGTGTGTCTTGGAACGATGATGGTTTGCTGCTGTTCCAGAAGAGGATTGTTATTCCTCGAGGGCCATTGACCGAAGAGGTTATGACAGAGGCTCATAAAGGCCGGTTTACTATCCACCCTGGTGCCACAAAAATGTACCAGGACTTAAAGAGAAATTTTTGGTGGCCGGGCATGAAGAAGGACGTAGCGGTCTACGTGTCTAAATGTCTTATTTGCCAGAAAGTAAAAATCGAGCACCAGAAACCGTCTGGTAAACTTCAACCTCTGGAGATTCCACAGTGGAAGTGGGAAAGTATTTCCATGGACTTCGTGGTGGGATTGCCAAAAACTCAGGCTGGTTGTGACTCTATCTGGGTCATTATGGACAGATTGACCAAGTCTGCCCATTTTCTTCCAGTGAAGGTGAGCTTCACTACAGAGCAGTTGGCCAAACTATATGTCCGTGAGATTGTGAGGCTTCACGGGGTGCCCGAGAGTATCATCAGTGATAGGGACCCGAAGTTCACATCTCGGTTCTGGGAGGCGCTGCAGGAGGCTTTTGGTACGCAGTTGAGATTGAGTACCGCCTATCACCCTCAGACTGACGGACAGACTGAGCGGACCATCCAGACATTGGAGGACATGTTGAGAGCTTGCACGTTGGAGCAGGGATCAGCATGGGATAGGTACCTTCCGTTGGTTGAATTTTCATACAACAACAGTTTTCATGCTAGTCTGGGCATGGCACCCTACGAGGCGCTGTATGGTAGGAGGTGTCGGACTCCTACTTGCTGGTCTGAGGTTGGAGATAAAGAGCTATTTGGATTGGACTTTGTCCAAGATACTGCCCTACAGATCCAGATGATCAGGGAAAAGCTGAAGCAGGCGCAGAATCGTCAGAAAAGCTACTATGATGTCAAGCATCGACCACTGGAGTTCAGTGAGGGTGAGCACGTGTTTGTGAAACTTTCACCTGTCACCGGTGTTGGACGGGCACTCGGCGTGAGGAAGTTGAGCCCGCGATTCATTGGGCCCTACCAGATCCTTGGTAGAGTAGGACCAGTTGCCTATCGACTCGCCTTACCTCCGAACCTAGCCAACATCCACGACGTGTTTCACGTGTCTCAGCTTCGAAAGTACATAGCAGACCCTTCGCACGTGGTGCAGCCGGATGATGTGGAGGTTCGGGAGAACCTAAAGACTCCCGTCGGACCACTCAAGATTCTCGATCGAGGCGAGAAACAGCTTAGGAGCAAGATCATTCCGATGGTCAAGGTGCAGTGGACTGGGCGTAGTCCCGAGGAGTGTACCTGGGAGCGAGAGGATGAGCTTCTCCGACAGTATCCCGACTTTCGAGACAGGTATGTTTCTGATTTTGAGGACAAAATCCTTAAAAAGGTGGGGTGAATGTAAGAACCCGCACCGCTAATTAAGGTAATTAGTAAACTAATTATGATAATTAGGAAATAATTCCATAATTGACCTTAATAATTATTAATGGGCTTAGATAATTATATTGAGTGAGTAAAAATGCTGAAAGTCGTTTTTCGGAAGAAAAGCGCAGATACCGGTTCTGCTACTCGGTATAAATGCGTACCGGAAAAGTATCCCGGAAAATTATAAAGAATGCATGATAATTACTAGAATATTATGTAGTACTTTTAAAACAAGTTTCAAGTTAAAATAACGTAATCTGATGCCAGAACTGATACTGGCTATGGAAAAGCGCGTACCGGAAAGGTGCTCCGAAAAATAAAATAAAAATATGAAAAATCTTAGAAAAATGTGTAGGTCTAGATTCCAAAGTTTGGGATCAATATCTTTTACTTTGCGATTAAGGCTAATACTGTGTGATTAGTGGCTTGTGCCTATAAATAGACATATTTGGCACAAAACCCTAGACATTTTACACTACCTACGTGACTTGCCACCCTTCTTCTTCCTCACCCTCTTCCTTGCTTGGTTGTCACCAAGTTTTCATCTTTTCTTCTTCTTTCACACTCAAACACTTGGGGAGGGTGAGAGTTAACCTTGGGGCTGTATTGTGGCCATCTTTCTGAGTTGAGAAAGCTGTGTGTGTGTAGTTAGTGTGCATGAGTTTGGAGCTTTAGTGATGGCTACCTTGTGGTAGTCATTGTGAGCTTCAAAGTGCCTTCTTGTGGTGCAAGAACCCATCTTGAAGTGCCATTTTCGTGCTCCTACTTAGGCTGAGTTTGAGGAACCATGGGAGAGCTCCAAGAGCACAACTTGTCTCTGTTTTGAACTTTGGTAAGTTACCTCACTATGATCATGAGTTTATGATGCTTAAAGTTGATGTCTTGGCCATGTTTAATGAGTAAACAAGAGGGTATAAGGTATATGAACCTAAAATGAACTAAAGATGCATGCTTTAACGTGTACATGTGTTAAAAGTGGGATCTTTGGGTTGGATATTCACGAAATGCAGAAACTGCATTCTGTCGTGAGATATCCGGATATTTGTCGAACAGATATCCGGATATCAGTATCCGGATATGGTATCCGGATATTGATATCCGGATATGGGATCTGGATATCCGGATATAACATATCCGGATATGTCCAGTGTGATATCCGGATATGGCATATCCGGATATGCCCCTTCTGATATCCGGATATCCTGGGTTCTGCGCAGACAGTAGCTGTACTGTATGAACAGTAAGCTATTGGGTGTGTGTGGACCCTAGTTTAAGGAAGTTGAACTTCTGTAATAAATGGACTAAGTCAGAATCACATGATTAAGGGCTTATGGCTTTGTTGGGAGCCTTAAGATGTAAAACGTAAAGGAAAGGCGTAGTCTTTAAGTTGTATGCTTGTGATGCATTAATATTGACTTGTTAATGGTCCATATCAGATTGTGATACTGCTGTTTGTGGACTAGTGAGTGGTTGGACTCTTGGCTTGGATAGCTAGCTTGCAAGGTAAGCTTTCGTGTCCTCGGTTTAGCCATTTTGATGTTCCACCATGTCCCATGGGGATGGGTTTATGCATGCTGTGTTACATGCTTTGATTATTTTGGAAATGCTGTTGAGCTATTTATATGCAATGAGCTTTTTATGATGCATGTGGTGTGCACCTAGACGGCAATCCTGAGTATGTAGTACATACAAGATGGAGAAGCATGTGGGTGAGGTGCAGGTAGTATCCATGTACTCATGTAGGCATAGACGTATTCCTACATTTCTCTGGCCAGTAGATTTGAAAGCACACATGACATGATTAATTGCTGCATCGCATGATTTTAGAACTTATACTGTAATACTGTTTTTAGAACTTATATTACACATGTAAGTGAGCTTGGGGTGGAGACTCCTTGAGGACCCCTTGTCTTACTGAGATTTCTGGTTAGAGATCTCACCCCACGTTTGGGGACGCTTATTTCAGGATCAGGTAATGTTGAGGGCTCAGGTGGCAGGAGGCCAGAGCTGAGTTGATATTGACGTACTGGTTGTGGATTGCTGTTTATTTGACTGCTGTTATGTTTTATGCTTTATTTATGTTAAGTTATGTTGAGACTATTTGTGGGCATTGTTGCCTTATTTGGTGAGCATGGGGTTTGTCCATGCCACATGATTGTTATCGTCTTTTTATGTTAATGTTGTAATTAAAGTATCAGGATTTTGACCCAGGCTACTTGTGTAGACCTGTGGCTTTAGATACTCACATTATATTTATGTACGAGGTATTCAGTTAGTTGTCTTGCAATTTACATACAGGCAGTATTTTTATGAAAATGATTAAGTAATCAAGTTGGTTAAGTTAATGACGTCATAATTGAATTAAAGAAAAAGTTATTCCGCATTTTAATTAAGCGTGGCTTAATACGATAGTGTGTTAACAATCCGGGTTAACACGGGCTGTTACACATGGCACATGCTTCATCAATTACCAAGTACGTATATAACCATTTTCATCCTTTACACTTGATGAGAAAATCCACAGGTGGTAGAGAAATTCTTCGTCCAGCTCTAACTCGCTTTGCTACTAGTTTTATTGCTTTGCAAAGCATATTAGCTTAAAAAGATCCATTAAGAGGAATGGTAACTTCAAGAGAGTGGACAAGCTCAGCATATTCTAAGGATTTGAAGGCTAGAAGATTTGTAGATTTAGTCTTAGATTCTAGCTTTTGGAAAGAATGTGCTGACATTGTGAAAGTTACTGAACCACTTATACGCTTGTTGCGTCTTGTTGATAGTGAAGACAAGCCTTCTATGGGTTATCTTTATCAAGCCTTTTATAAAGCAAGAGAAGAGATGGTTAGACGGTTTCAAAGAAAGAAAAAGAAGGCGGAGCCTTACTTGAACATCCTGGATAGTCGGTGAGATACTCAGCTTCATAAAAAATTGCATGCTGCGGGATATTGGTTAAATCCAGCATGTCATTTCAATGTTGAAGAATTCAATAAACATGCATTGACAACTTCTGGTCTTTTAGATGTTATAGAGAGGTATGCTCATAAGGATGAGGAATTATTATCCAAGTTAACATCTGAGCTGAGAACTTTCAATTAATCTGATGGAAGGAACATAGCTATTCGGGAACGAACTAAAGTTATGCCTGGTAAAATAATTTATGATTAGTATGTACCTTTAATTCTTGTTATAGTTGAATGATTGAATACTAATATATTTTATTGCTTACAATGTTTCAGATAAATGGTAGGAACTTTATGGTTTTGGTGCACCAAACTTGAGAAAATTGGCTATTCGTATCTTAAGCCAAATTGTAGTGCTTCCGGTTGTGAGCGAAATTGGAGTGCATTTGAGCAGATCCATTCAAATAGGAGAAATCGGTTAGAGGATAAAAGGTTGAATGATCTGGTATATGTTCGATACAACCTAAGACTACAACAAAGGTATTATAATTTATACGTACATGTTTCCCAAAAAAATAAAAAATTATACATACATTGATTGTTTATTTTCTTTTAGACAAATATATGTTTATATTTTTTGATGTTGAATATTGGAAAAATAGGAATCAATTGAAGCACCAAAATTATGACCCAATTAATTTGGAAACAATGGATGATCATTCTACTAGTTGGGTTTTTGAGGAGTCACCACCATTTTTAACCGATGAAGAGGCGAGATATTTGAGGAATAATACCATTGAACCAATTATAGATGGTATTGGTATGTTTCTTTATGATAATTCTATTGTTTAATTTGATGATTTGATCACGTTAGATTATTTATTGACTTGCATATAATATGTTATTGTAGATGAATTGAATTTAGATGAGGATGATGTAGATTATGAACCTCATATGGCTATTGTACCCCAAAATGAAAGCAATGTTCTTCAAGGTTTGGATGGCAATGGTGGAGAAGGACAAGGAGAGCCTGAATTTGATGATATTACTTTTAATTAACTCCATTATAATATGAGTTTTGTACTTTGGTATCTTGATACTTTAATTAGGTTGTGTAATATTGATTTGTGGTTGTAATTGGTGAATTATGTTAAGTATATTTTTAATCTTTGGTGATTGGTGGTTTATTTTTTAATTTTTCATATATGATATATGTATTTATATTTTTTTAATATATAAAACAGGGTCACCGTGACCCCATGACCCCTGACCTCGGCCTGGCCGGGTTTTTAAACACTGGTTGCTATAGAAACTAGAAGAGTGAGTACAAGTCTAATCACTCTATCAATAAGAGGGTAAATGACGGACTTTCCAGTTCTTGCTAGCATTGATGTAGTTGATAAGTTAATCAAATATGGATGTTTAGGAATGTCAAGCTCAAAATGTTGTAACTCCATCTTCAAATGCAATTTTTCCTGTTCTGAGAAATCTTTATAATAAAATTTATCAACAAGTTTACAAATATCATCACTGTTAAATGACTTGTACCTGTTTCTTGGATCTAAATCCATGCTCAAATCAAGTAATTCTACAGTATTATCATTGAACCTGCTATTGAACATGAACCAAGAAAGCTTCCCAACCCGTCTCTCTTAATTTCCGAGGTAACTCTTTTGTAGTTGAAACCAGATGTAAAGCATTTGAAATATCTTGAGACATTCTTTGCAAAGCTTGAGAAAGGACTTCAGTAATACCCATAATTTCTTTTATAAGGTGCAATATGATGATAAAATCAAAAGATGTCAATGATGAGTATGCATTATCTGCATCTCCACGATGTGATGCTGTCATTCCGTCTTTAGAAATATTGTCAAGAACTTCACATGTGGCTTTAAACATTTTAAACAAATTGCATATTGAATTGTAATGCGAACTCCAACGAGTAGCTCCAACTCGATGTAAAGTACCAATCTGATTAAGACCAACTCCTAATTCGAGTTGATTAATAGCAATCATTCTTGCAATTTCACTTGCTTGGGCAGCTCATAACTCATCATTATGTTTACAAGAAGAAGTAGCAATATTGATTATGAAGTTTAATTTTTCAAAAAATTGATGAACATGTTTTACCTCATGAGATGCATCAACCAAGGCAAGTTGAAGGCGATGAGCTAAACAATGGACATAATAAGCAGTTGGACACTCAGCGCAATTAAAGCCTGCAATCCATTCCATTCACCTCGTATATTGCTAGCTCCATCATAGCCTTCTCCTTGAATATTTTGAACGTCAAGATTATGGTGACGAAGAGTGTTGAATATTCCTTGTTTCAAAGTCTTAGCACTTGTATCTTCCATATGTACAAGACCGAAAAACATTTCCCGTATAAAACCATCTTTATCTACTAATCGCAAAACAATAGCCATATGCTCTTTTCTAGATACATCACTAGCTTCATCAACAATAAGACAAAACTTTGCATTGGAAATTTCTTCTCGTGTTTTGTTCTTTATCTTTTGCGAGAAAACATGAAGATCTCGAAAACCCAGAATTGAGAGGCTTCTGGGTTTAACCACTCTTATAATACCATTCTTGCAAATTTAAATTGTGTTTGTGAGAAATAAGATATGTCAAATGACATGTCATTGCATAGATCTCGAAAAGTTATGTGAAATCAAAAAAATAATTACCTGATTTGGATACCCAAGTCAAAAGTTATGGTCTTCAGAAATTTCACGATTAAATTGTAATTTTTTTTTGGAAAAAAAAATTGTGACATGTGTCAACACTTGATAAGTGACGCCTAAATTAGGCGTGATTGCTTATTGAGTGACGCCCAATTTAGTCGTGATTAGTGACATCCAAATTGGGCGTGATATTATGCAATAAATATGTAATTATTTCCAAAACTGTCATAAATTCATAATTTTTTATTTAAAAAACAATATATAAATTTCTTTTCTTCTGTTTTTTCACATCAATGGTGGAATAGGAATAGAAATAAAAAAAAAGTTGAGTGTTATGTGATATGGAGAAGAATTTTATATTATAAATTTTTTAAAACAAATAATTTAATAATATTATTTAAATTTTATTTTATATATATATATATATATATATATATATATATATATATATATATATATATATATATATATTTAATTTATTTGGGGAGGGGCGGTGGCCCCGCTAGGTCCACCCCGGTTGGCGGGTCATGTTTAGATCAATACGAATTCAATACGAACATGAAGAGAATAGTTATTTTATATGGGCCAAATCGTTTATGGCATGGACCGACATGACACAAACAATTCATTTATTTTACTCTTCACATAAAAATTAGTTAAATGACCTCTAATTAATAAATAAAAATATAATAATTTAATTTAGACGATTTGATTATAAATATTTCTAACACGGCATAATCTTTTTCAAATTGAAAATCAAAAATTATATGTACTACTCGTGGACGATGAAAATTAAAGAGCATCAAATTGAAAACACAGAAAGGTCCCTTAGATTCGAAGCATGGATTTGTGCTACTCATTCAACATAAGGATTAGGACCATGGGTGCTAAATGAATCATTCATGGCATGTGTCCGGTTCGTGAAGACCTGAGTTTATATGTCCAAAATGA
Source organism: Gastrolobium villosum (assembly GCA_032173675.1). Taxonomy (NCBI): domain Eukaryota; kingdom Viridiplantae; phylum Streptophyta; class Magnoliopsida; order Fabales; family Fabaceae; genus Gastrolobium; species Gastrolobium villosum. The sequence goes on along the minus strand of JAVKPL010012621.1, from coordinate 16,574 downwards.
GTTATTGAAATTAGACTTGTACTTATATAAAAATTTGTTTAATAAAAAAGCTTCATGCTCCAATTCAAAAGCTCGGCCTTAGAGTGTCTCAAGCTGACCTAGTTTATTAACTTTTATTTTTATTTTATATTTTATATATTACTCATGATAGCTCTATCCCTTCTCAACTCATTTCATTTCATTTTATTGGTTAAACGGACTTTTTGAATGAATTTGTTCTGTATTATATTGTTTGGATATACATTGAATTTATGAATCTTTATACAACTATTAGTGTTGTTGATCGTATATTTTATTTGGAAACAATTTTATTATCTTATTTTTTTAACAGGCTAAACCAGACTTTTATTTTGTGTAAATAAATCAGGTAACATACCCATAATTATATTCATATCAGGTAATAGGTTAAGTCAGACTAATAAATTTAAACACAAACTTAACCTTTTAAGACTAAGACCAGGTCCGGCTCGACTTGTTAACACCCGTAATTAGAACCCATTGAAGCTGGATAATTTAGTTTAATTCGAGACTAAATAAATTGAACTAAATTTAGAAAAATTAAACGTAATACATTTTTTTTAAATCATATTTGCTTAGCCGACTTATCTTAATATTATATAATATTTTAAGCTATGTATTTATTTCTAAATTAAGAATAGATAGTGACAACTTTTTGGGAAGACCTCTTGGTTACTATTAATTAACAAGTGAAAAATCGATTAGTCTAACATCAATATTTCGAGAAAAAAATCGCAATCAATGTAGCAATAATAAAAATTATCAGACTTTTTATTTAAATTAATATTTTGTAAATAACATAATACTGCTTTTTTATTTGTCTAATTTGTTTGAAAATATATATCATATATAAAACACATCCTATTCTGGCCATGAATGAATGGATATACTAAACCCGCCTATGAGCATCCATAATTGACTAAAGACTATATGACAGCTTGATTTTAAACATTCTTGGTGTCTTCTAGTTAAATGACACAATCAAACAAAGTGCAAACTACAAAATTACATTGTAATCTCCACTTTTATCTCCTCAAAATTTTCATTTTTCAACCAGAGAACCCCTATCTATATATATGTCATTCCTAAAATCCCATAACCACATCTCTCAACTATTATCTTAGCTTTCTTTAGCCTCAGTGATTAATTATGTCTTCCTCTACTTTTAAAGTTCTCTCATTGATCATATCGGCTTTTGCCATTGCGCAAATAACAAGGGCAGGTGACCCTGACATACTCACTGACTACATAGATCCTCTTGGCCTCCCACTTGATGGGAACTTCTTTACCTACACTGGCTTTCGTGTCCTTGTTGGACAAAACACACCACCCCCTGAATTTAAGGTATCGAAGGCAAGCATGATAGAATTCCCTGCTCTCATTGGACAGAGTGTGTCTTATACTGTCCTTCAATTCCCTCCTAGTAGCATCAACCCACCCCGCAGACACCTTCGCCCTACACCCCACACACACCCTCGCTCTGCTGAGTTACTCCTAGTTGTTCGGGGTTCCCTTCAAGTTGGGTTTGTGGACACAACCAATAAGCTTTTTACACAGAATCTTCAAGCTGGTGACTTGTTCATATTCCCAAAGGGTCTTGTGCACTTCAACCACAATGCTGACACTAAGATTCCTGCTCTAGCCATAACAGCCTTTGGTAGTGCTAATGCCGGAACAATATCACTTCCCAACACATTGTTCAATACCACCATTGACGACACTGTCTTGGCTTTGGCCTTCAACACTAATGTTTCTATCATTGAAACTTTGAAGCAAGGCCTTGCTCCCTAGGCCTGATGTTGGATAGAACTTAAAGTTCAACATTTGTGCCAGCTTTGTTTTATGTGATTTTCTGTTCTGTTACTTTTATTATTTTTGTACCTTTTTTTTCCATTCATTTTGTTGTTCAGTAAGTGCTTCTGTGTAAGGACCTAAGACGCACACTGTTTGAACTACCTATTGCTATAATTGTAATGATCGAAATAAACTAATCACGAATATTAATGTTTTTCCCTTTTTTACTTTGGTTTCCCATGGCTTCTTTGTTGCTAAAATTCTCTTGAGAAATATAAAATCATTAATATAATCTCATCCACGGCTTAAGCTTTTGGGTTGAACTGGTTCTTTATGTACCGGGTTCAATCCTCATCGCTCTCCACTTTTTGTCAAGTGGAATTTCTTTGTTCGCATAGGTAGGTGGGCCTATGCATTGTTCACCCTTCAAGTCCAATTGGGGGGCGTGTTAATGTAGCCTCACCCAACCGCTTAAACTTTTGGGTTGGATTGGTTCTTTACAAATTCTATTAAAAATGTGTAATATGAGAAAATATTAAACGATAATAGGCTATATATGCTGCGGAATAGTACGCTACCTCTTCGTGTATTAGACTATGTCTATATTACTACACCAATTAAAATATGGATTTCCGTTTTATAATTAAATAAATATTGATTATGTTGCTCACAATTGTTTAATTTAAAAAAAAAAATTATTCTTTTTTCTGTGGTTTGATAGATCTCACTGCCTAAGGTTTAATTGTGATTTTTTTCCACGCAATTTCACTTTTCTATCGATTCTCTAATTTTGAACTTAGTTCTTAGACAAGAGAAAAAAAATTTTATTTGAGTCAAATATATTTTTTTAATTATCCTATTAGTGTCCGATCAAGCAACTATAACAAGAAATTTTTTAATATGCTCGCGGACCACCGTGGTTCTTCCGCTCAAAAATTGACACATGTATTTTTTTTTCTCTCTCATCTCTCCTCAATTTTTTTTTCTCTTCCTCTGACCTCAATCCCACCCAATACTCTGTGGTCCTGGACAATATAAATTCACTCCTACAACAATTATCAACCTCATATTGCTCAACGGAGCAACTAGTGCAATTGTATAGGAGTAACTAGCTTCTGCAAAAATTTTGAGCATCACATTTGACCGTGAGTCTTGCTTCGTGTTTGTTAATAGAATCGTTTATTAGAAATTTTTTCGTAGATAATATTAATTAATTAGTTTTGTATTTTAAAATTATTCAGGTTAATAGATATTTTAATTTAATTAATATGATTAGCCCATTATAATTTTGATAAGTTTGGTTTTAGGCATTTATCAGTATGCCAGTATGCTTAGTTTGGCAGTTTAGTATAGGCTTTGATGTTTGACTAGACTCTGTGATTAAGGTGGACAACTAGGGTTATATTAGGTCTCATCTTTAGCCTATATATATGCTACAGTTAAATCATATGAGCTGCCATGTTCCCATGACACTAAGGGGGTGTTTGGTAAGTGGGAAAAATTTTTTTTGCATGGAAAGTGTGGTAAGGAAAATGAATTTGCCATGTTTGGTAGGGGGAAAACAAAATGGAAGGTTGGAACAAATTTTTGCTGTGAAGTTGTTTTCCACCATTTTAGGTTGTTGTATTTTGCCAATGAAAACATGGAAAAAGGAACTGCCCATGTAGGGGGAACTCATAACACTCATGCGGTGCACTTACCTGGTCAATAGAATAAGAAAAAAAGAGATGCATTTGAATTTATTGCAATCAAAATAATTTATCAATGTTTGTTCCATTTTGGAACTACATGCAATCATGTTTATGACCGTTTCATGAACGCAAAGAACCAAACGAACCTGGAGGGAGAGAGAGAAAGAGATCGACACTACAGATGTAAATTATGACCGTTTCATGACAGAATAAATTAAACAAATATTTAAATTCATGAGTATTTTGGCTAACATTCACATCGTTATTTTACAATCAACCAAACATAGTAATAGGGTGGTAAACGAGCCAGGGGCCTTTGGCTCGGCTCGTAAAGGGCTGAGCTCTTTTAATAAAAGCTCGTGTTGGAACCAGGCTTCAACTTGTATAAAAGCTCGTTTAATAAAAAGGCCTCAGGCTCTAATTCATAAGCTCGGCCTTAGAGCCTCTCAGGCTAGCCTAGTCTATAAATATTTATTTATATTTTTTATACTACTTGTAATAACTCTCTCTCATCAATTTATTTCACCCCATTTTATTGGTTTAACAGACTTTTTGAATGATTTTGTTCTATATTATGCTATTTGGATATAAATTGAATTTATGTATATTTATGGAATTACTAGTGTTGTTCTATATTATCCTTCATCCTCCTTCACACAAACAAACCCACAAAAACTCATTCGTCCCACTGTGCACTACTTGTTTGTATCAAATTATTTTTTTATTTTTTATTTTTGTTGGCACTTTTTTTTATAATGGGCTAAGATAATATAATTTGTTATCTACCTTCTCTCACTTTAATTTTTATTTATTTATTGTAGACTTTGTAAATTATTGCTGCAAATTGGAAGCTAAGGTTTCTATCTGTAAATTGATTTTTTGTGGAATTTTGTTCTCTTATTTTTATTCTTTAACATGCTAACAGGCTAAGACAGGCTTCACACAGGCTTTTATTTTTTGTAAATAAACCAGGCCGCAGGCCAATATTGTATTCGTGACAGGTAACAGGCTAAGGCCAGTCGGACACGTTTAAATACAGGCTTGGCCCGTTAAGATCAAAGCTCGGCTCGGCTCGGCCCGTTAACACCCCTACATAGTAACATAAAATTAACCCAAGTTTCCCGATAATTTTTTTGGCATACCAAACGTCTTTTTGTAACTTTTCCAGTAAAAAAAGATCCTATCAATTTTCTAGAAAAAAATTTCCGAACAAAAAAAATTTCTCTCCTACCAAACGTCCCAAAAGTTTTATTCTTTGAATTTTAATGTAGTTGCTAAATCATCGTGACCGGCCTTCTCATGAGCAAGGCATCAGCAATAGTAGATATTTAGGTTTAAATATTTGTAGTTTTATTGATACTCTGATTTTATTTATGTTTAATTTGTAAAAAAAAATATTTAATTTGTTTTAAACATATATGTGATTTTATTAATTTTTAATGCAAGACATTTTGAATTTATTATTGCTGTTTTGTGTTTATTTCAGAATTATATTTAATTATATCAATTTAATGATATAATATTTATAGGCTTGAATATTATCAATTAATAACGTGTTTCGAATAATGAAAATAATGAATATAAAACAGAGCAAGCATTTCATCCAAATTATAAAATATGGCTGAAACTTTAGCTTTTGAAGGGTTCAGAAACAGTCGATATACGTTTATCTACCCACTTTATTTCATGGGTGAGAGTATAACGTCGTTTTTAATTTAAAGATGGTTATTCCGTCGGTTTATCGAAACTGATGTGGAAATACTTAGTGGCCCCAAATTTAATGTCGGTTTACAAACTGCGAATTTTACTACGTAGCTTTAAACCGCCTGCGAATAGAACCGACATTAAATCCCCGAGTAAACACCCTTTTTGGTTCCTGAAAATATATTGCGAAATCCTTTATAATCCCTGGCAATAAAAAAGGACCAAATTGGTCCCTAAAATTATGAAAAAAAGGCCATGTTAGTCCTTCTGTCAATTGTAATAAGTACTCCTTGGTCATTTTTTCATCATTTTAGGGACCAATTTGGTCCTTTTTTATTGTCAGGGACTAAAAAGGATGTTTACTCTTAAATCCCCTGTTTGCTGTAGTGCATATATATATATATATATATATATATATATATATATATATATATATATATATATATATATATAGGGGCAGGATATTCTTACACCGGTGTAAGAGTTAGAAGTCTTACACTCAATCTTGACCATTGATCCACTTGTATCCAATGGCTCACGTTCCTAAAAAATTTGAGCCCTTAGATATAAGTGGGATCAACGAACAAGATTGAGAGTGTAAGTTACACCGGTGTAAAATGATCCTGACCCATATATATATATATATATATATATATATATATATAGGGTCAGGATCATTTTACACTAGTGTAAGTTACACTCTTAATCACCAGTGTAAGTTACACTCTTAATCTTGTCCGTTGATCCCACTTATATCTAAGGGCTCGAATTTTTTAGTAATGTGAACCATTGGATACAAGTGGATCAATGGTTATGATTGAGTGTAAGACTTCTAACTCTTACACCGGTGTAAGAATATCTTGCCCTATATATATATATATATATATATATATATATATATATATATATATATATATATATATATATATATATATATATATATATATAGGTTTGCATTCAAACATTTAATATGATCACAAAAAGTTTCCTACATACACAATATTTTGTGGGGCCCGCATGTTTAAAAAAAATCTATGGCACGCAAAATGAAACTCTATAACATAACACAATCACTTTTCCTATAACATAATTCTTATAAAATCTTATATAAATATATAGGATTTTATAAGAGTTATATATATACACACATAACAAGAAGGATTATTTTTATAAAAAATATAGCTTTTATCGATTTAACCATCAAATTAAAACATTCGTTATATATCTTGGTTGTTTGAATTAAATCTTATAAAAATTGAGAAAAAAAAGAATATCACTAAATGATTCTTTTATATATTTCGAAAGTTTATATTTATCTATCACAAAAAAAAGTTTATATTTATCTATCAGAAAAAAAGTTTATATTTATATAATATTTTATAAATTTGAAATAAACTTTCAATCAGATATTAAATTTTGAAATAAAATTATCTGGATTAAAATATAAAAAAACAATATAGCCAAAAAAAAGCATTGAAATAGTGTCATCACAACCTCCACTTACTCCAAGACTCCTTTTCTTCTATCATGAAACCCTCTTCTTTTTATCTTCTCAATAGGTTAAAATGTAGAAGCTGCAAAACAACGCTGGTAAGCAAGCTCTATATATGTAACTATCAAAAATATTTTGGTAGCAAAAAAATCGTTACATTCCCTTTTCATCATTGCTTAAAATTTTATCTATTAAAAATATATTTAGTGTTGATATATGTTTCGGACCTGGTTATTAAGCTTGCAACCAACGTACGTAGTATTCCGGGTCTCACATTATTCGAATTGATTACAAAATCCCACGAAACTATGGAGGTTAAATCATGGATCGAGAATCACCGTTTTTTTTTTTGATAACAAGAATCACCGTTTTTATGTTTAAAAGAAGATTGATTCTAAATTTAATGGAGATTGATCCTCCTAATTTTGGAATTTAATATTTGAATAATATAATTGTTTTTTTTAAAAAGGCAGGTTCATATTAATGACGGAGATTCGTAACATAAAAAAAAATGTGTGTTATGATAAAAGAGGTCTTAGAGAAGAGAATGCTTATGAGAAAATAATTGAGGTATCAAATCAAATGATTCATATAAGAGAAAAACAAGTAGAAAGACAGAAAATTAGGAATTATTTCGAAGAGAAGATGAAAAAATGTGTTCGGAAAAAACAAAACCACCCTATTAACACGATTACAATTTTAAATGTTAATAAAAAGAATCATAAATATTTCCAAATATAAAAATAAAAATCATACATAGGAGAAGAATGAATGATGATGGTTTTCATCAAAATTTAAAATAACGTTTCAAAATACAAATTGAAGAATCAATATTTTGTAATCAAAATTTTAAATAACGTTTCAAAATAATGGTTTTCAGAATGTTAATGGATATTCTTATACTTAAATGGTGCCTAGTGGCAAACAACGTATTGGTCCCCCTATCTGAAATTATTCAAAAAAAAAATTTGATCCCCCTCTCTCTCTCTCAAACAATAAGCGAGTTATGGCTTCTGAAGGAGAAACAAAGTTTCCTTTGAAACTTTTCGTGGACAAAGAAAGAAATCATATAGTAATGGCAGAATCAGGTGGAGAGTTGATAGGTATTTTGTTTGGTTTTCTCGAACTTCCGTTAGGAACTATCATGTCTCTGCAAGGGACGAGCATGAAGAGCTGATGAAAATCTCGATGGTCAACCAAATAAGATAGGTTCAATCAGAGAGATTGGTTGTTGCATGAAAAATTGATTCTAAAAAAAAATTAAAGATAACTTCCAATTTTTCAACTTCTAATGGTTTGAAAAAATGAGTAATATTTAATATTAAAAAAAAAAAAACACGTAATAGGATATGTGTTACAGGATCTTTTCATTTAATAATGAGCTTTTGTGCACATGTTTATTCTCTTTTGTGTATGTTTATCTTCATCATCTTCTTAAGTTGTTCTTCTATTAAGTGGTTCTGCCTCATTGTAGGAAAGCAGATGTTTGGTATGTGCCTAACTTATATCTCTAATGATTACTACTGATTGATACTTAATTAAAAAAAAATCATACAATTTCTTATTATTATACAAGTTTGTTGATATGTTTTCTGATTTTCATTCTTATTTACTCTAATTATTTCCTTCATGTTAAGCGAAAAATTTAAATTTTTTATTCATGTGTTTTAATTGATTTTATTTTATAGTATTATTGAGTCAATGAAAAGTGTTGAAGACTAATATAGAGGAGAAATTTTATTTTATATTGTATTCACAAATTTTTTTTGCAGGATATTTGTTTTTTTCATGTTTTTTTTTTCTTTTGTCTTTGTAAGGTGCTATTAATGGTGCTGGATAATATTGAGTGCAAGAAATTTGGCTCATGTTTGAATTATTTCTATTTGGTAAGACAATGTATATCATCATTGTTGCTGTTATATGCATTGCTATATATTAAGATATATTCTTATTGATTGAGCGTACCCACGGCTGATAATAATTGTTTTGGATAGTATTGAGCGGAAGAACTTTTCCTCATTTTTTGATATTTTTTTGGTAGGACAATCTCCATCTCATATTTTCACCACTTTAGATGTTGTATGCATTGCTGTAAATGAAAATAATCAAATATAGAGTACATAACTATTTTTTATTTGCATAATAGTTGATGTTTCTTTTGTTTGTGGTAAATAATAACAAATTTTTATGTCAGTGTTGTAGCTCTCTCACCCACCAAAATAGCATGCAATATTGACACGGTTCTTTCTTTTAGTGATTAACCAACGACAGACGCCGATAAAAAATGATGATCTTTTTCCTCCGTGCATCGCACGGGTTCTACACTAGTTTAATTTAAATACCCTATTACATTACATGAAGATTCGAATCACAACAAATAAATTTAATATAAAACATAACTATAGTTTTGTAAGCATCGAGATTACATCAAACAAATATTCATAAAATAAAATCAATAAGATAAAATCAATATTCGTAACTATAGTTTCATAAAATTTTAGTTTCCGTGTTGGCTACCTTCTAGAAAAGTGATTTTGGAAGGAAAATAAAACGGTTGGTAACCAAAGGAAAATAATAATAATAATAAAATCAATAAAAATTTAAAGTAAGAAGAGAGAAAGTAGAGGAGAAGAGAAATGGAGAAATATTGAGGATTGAGATGTGATTTGGTTTGGTTAGGTTAATTAAGCTCCTATTTATAACTGAGATTTTGAAAACGAGACATAACTACAGGTAATATCAAAGGTCATCACATTTTATTTATGATGTATGAAATAAATAAAAATGATAAATAAATTAACTATATTTATTGTATTGCTAATATCTACAATAAAATAACGTGATCTGATATAACACATTCCTATATACCAATGAACAAATTTAAAATTTGAGGCAAAAAGAATAGGTCTTTATATATAGATGGCAATAGTTTTTGTTACAGAAAGTAATATTTAAATTAAATTATATTGTTTGAAAAAATGAGTAATGTTTAATTTTAAAAATCATAAATAATTTAGATGGTTGAAAAAAGTTACAAATCTTTGTAACAAAAAACTATTTTTTATTATTAATTTCTCAATTAAAATGAATGACCATTCAGTGGTCGGTGACCATTCAACTTCTACATTGTAAAAGAAGTTTGCCATTAAGTATTTTACAAATTATTTTGCATCATTACATTGTACCGTAATAATATTTTAATGCTATTTATGATTATAATAATTAAATAATTTTTTCCTAAAAACTAAAACCTAAAAAACGTAGCTTTAATATATTCTAAAAAAATTAAAGATAACTTCCAATTTTTCAACTTCTAATGGTTTCAAAAAATGAGTAATATTTAATATTAAAAAAAAACACGTAATAGGACATGTGTGTAGTATCTTTTCATTTAATAATTAGCTTTTGTGCACATGTTTATTCTCTTTTGTCTGTTTATCTTCGTCATCTTCTTAAGTTGTTCTTTTATTAAGTGGTTCTGCCTCATTGTAGGAAAGCAGATGTTTGGTATGTGCCTAACTTATATCTCTAATGATTACTACTGATTGATATTTAATTAAAAAAAATCATACAATTTCTTATTATTATACAAGGGTGTTGATATGTTTTCTGATTTTCATTCTTATTTACTTTAATTATTTCCTTCATGTTAAGCGAAAAATTTAAAATTTTTATTCATGTGTTTTAATTGATTTTATTTTGTAGTATTATTGAGTCAATGAAAAGTATTGAAGACTAATATAGAGGAGATATTTTATTTTATATTGTATTCACAGTTTTTTTTTTTTTTGCAGGATATTTGTTTTTCTCTTGTTTTTTTTTTTCTTTTGTCTTTGTAAGGTGCTATTAATGGTGCTGGATAATATTGAGTGCAAGAAATTTGGCTCATGTTTGAATTATTTCTATTTGGTAAGACAAAATGTATATCATCATTGTTGCTGTTATATGCATTGCTGTATATTAAGATATTTTTTTATTGATTGAGCGTATCCACGACTGATAATAATTGTTTTGGATAGTATAGTATTGAGCGGAAGAACTTTTCCTCATTTTTTGATATTTTTTTTGGTAGGACAATCTCCATCTCATATTTTCACCACTTTAGATGTTGTATGCATTGCTGTAAATGAAAATAATCAAATATAGACTACATAACTATTTTTTATTTGCATAATAGTTGATGTTTCTTAATTGGAGAGTTTTGTTTGTGGTAAATAATAACAAATTTTTATGTCAGTGTTGTAGCTCTCTCACCTACCAAAATAGCATGCAATATTGACACGGTTCTTTCTTTTAGTGATTAACCAACGACAGACGCCGATAAAAATGATGATCTTTTTCCTCCGTGCATCACACGGGTTCTACACTAGTTTAATTTAAATACCGTATTACATTACATGAAGATTCGAATCACAATAAATAAATTTAATATAAAACATAACTATAGTTTCGTAAGCATCGAGATTATATCAAACAAATATTCATAAAATAAAATCAATAAGATAAAATCAATATTCGTAACTATAGTTTCATAAAATTTTAGTTTCCGTGTTCGCTACCTTCTAGAAAAGTGATTTTGGGAAGAAAAATGGTTGGCAACTAAAGGAAAATAATAATAATAATAAAATCAAAAAAAATTTAAAGTAAGAAGAGAGAAAGTAGAGGAGAAGAGAAATGGAGAAATATTGAGGATTGAGATGTGATTTGGTTTGGTTAGGTTAATTAAGCTCCTATTTATAACTGAGATTTTGAAAATGAGACATTAACTACTGGTAATATCAACGGTCATCACATTTATTTTAGTTATAAAAATTATAGGTAAAATCAAAGGTCATCATAATTATTATTATTATTTTTTTGGTATAAATCATAATTATTTTAACTATTATTAATAGATTAATGGTTACAAAATTACTAAAAATAATTATTATCATTTACTAATTATATGATAGCCAACCATAACGGGTGAACGTTACAACCAAAATCACCACTAATTAAGGTTACAATTTTAAAGTCAAATTATGACACACTATTGACAATAAATTACTATAGTACATATTACTATTATTTTATTATTATTATTATTATATTAATTTTATTATTACTATTTTTCTGGGATATTAGGTAGGCATTAATGTCTTATTGGACTTTTGTGAGATGACACACTGCTGATTAGGATTTTATTTTGCTACGTCCCGTCCCGTCCCGGCCTATTTATATTGGGTTAAGTCTCGTGAGCTTGTCATTCTCCCATTGCAAAATAGGTCATAGAGACAAAGATTATAGCCGTGAGCAGATAAGATGGCCAAATCTGTTACAAAGATTCCTCTCGATATGAGATTGACATGTGGTGTTTTATATGTCATAAATGTTTCAATCCTATTGTTATATCATCTCGAAGAAATTCTTACATGCACACCACACCAAGACAAAGAATCCAAAATCTTTCTTCTGACAGTGATGGTGTCAGAGGTCCCAAGACTCGCTTCGTATGTCCTCGCTGAAACCGTTTCCGCTATATACAATACCCATCAAGACTGGCCTCAGATTCTTGAATGGCTTGTGTCGTCTATAGCTTCAAACGACGACGAGAAGTTTCGTGAAGTCGCGCTCTTAATATGTGGTGTTTTATATCTCGAAAAAATTCTTACATGCACACCACATCAAGAAAAAGAATCCAAAATCTTTCTTCTGATAGTGATGGAGTCGGAGGTCCCAAGACTCGCTTACTATGTACTCGCTGAAACCGTTTCCGCTATATACAATACCCATGATCAAGACTGGCCTCAGATTCTTGAATGGCTTGTGTTCGCCTCAAATGACGATGAAAAGTTTCAAGACTGGTCTCAGATTCTTGAATGGCTTGTGTCATCAATCGCTTCAAACGACGACGACAAGTTTCTTGAAGTGGCGCTGTTGGTTTTGTCTTCGTTGCCAAACGAATGTTGTTTTCTTGTTTGCGATGCTCTCCGCGACCGAGTCCGCGTCTTTCATTCTTCGTTTTTGAGTTCTCTGGCGTCGTCGAACCCTAACATTCAGGTTTCGTCGTTTGGTGCGGTTGTGAGTTTGGTTTCGTTGTTCTCTGATCCTTCACTGTTCCATGAGCTCTTATGCGCAATGATGGCTGGCGTGCTCATTGAGTTGATAAATCTGGTGTCTCAAGAGCCTCTTCTGTTGAAGCCTTACGTGAGTGACATGGTTCTCGAGGCGCTTCAGATTGCGGAGAGTGAGGGTTTGACCAAAGAAACGCATCGTTTGGCGTTTGAGTTAGTTATGGCCATAACTGAGTTAAAAGAGTACCGTGATGAACACGTGTTGCTGAACCTTCCTTCTCATATTGTGGTTAGGTTTTTCCTCGTTCCTATGAAGATGCTTCTGCGTATTGAAGAGGATGGTGACCATGACCATGACCATGACCATGACCATGCATTGGAAGGTGAAGAGAAGGTTGACGATGTATACAGATTTGGAATAAAGTGTTTGAAACAACTTTGCGTTACACTTGGAGGGAGTAAAGTATTGGCAATTGCTTCTGAACTGTTGCCTCTTTACTTGGATTCCAAAGAATGGAAGAAGCGTCATGCTGGAATTACAATGCTTACTGTGATCTCAAAAGAGTTCTCTGATGAAAAAATGGTGACCTCATCTTAACAACTCTCTTTGCTTTGCTTTCATATATATATATATTAATAACTTTTTGATTTGCTGGTGAGGTTTACTTTCTCACACTGTCTAACCTTTGTTTATTAATTACATTTTTAAAAATGGTGTCTTTTTTATCTTGTTTTTCAAACATGTCTTATAAGTTAATAATCTTGTTTTGCTTTTTTAGGGAAAAGCTGCCTCTGCAATGCTATTCTTTCTAAGGAACACTCTTCCAGAGAGCTTATCTATGTTCAAGGACGTGGACACGGAAATGGGCAAATTGTTGTCATTGAATCTTCAGGTAAAAATTACAATCTCTTTTTATGCTGGAATTTAGTGTCTGTGGTAAGGTTCCCGGATAATACTTATTACTACCAATAAAGTAGGAATTATCTTTCTTACATTTTCCTTTTGAAATTTTCATCAAGGCTCATAATATTCTAATTCCCACCATTGTGATATGTTTATTTGATGTTTTTCAGCCATCTGCTTGCAAAGAAGAATTGCTTTGTCAACTTTCAACTTAGTTGCACAGCGGTGTCATGAAGTAGCTCACAAGTAGTCTTGGCGAGAGGATTTTGTTATTAGTAAATCCAAAGTTCTCTTATTAATCCCTTAAGCAAGGGATATTGTAACTTTAATTTCTTTTCTTCCCTTCTTTTTGTAGCTCATCCAATTTATTGATATGTTACTTTCTGTTAACATAAAAATTTCAAATATAGTGGAAGAAAAGCCCTCTCTAATATATTAGCTTTACTTGTATATACATATATAATGATATGCGATTATAAATCATTTCAAAGGAAAAATGACAATGTACGTACCAACATATATATCAAAATGGAAAAAATATTATGGGAGAGCCACCTCCTATATAAGTTTGAAAAAGCTCTAATTGTATTGATTGAATAATTAATAAAATGGAATATTAAAAATTAAAAAACTGTCATATTGATATTGATATTTGTCAAAAAGTAAATACACACAAACTAGGATAATAGTTTCTTCCATTCATTCGTTCGTTCATTTCTCTTTCATTTCTTTCATTCGTTCATACTTTCCCTCTTCAATTGAGGTCTTTATATACAAATACCCTAGTAACGTTTATTCTACTTCTCAATTTACAAAACATATAACGGAAAGATTAAATTACAATTTTAATACAGAAACGTATAACGGAAAGATTAATTGAGAACAGATTTGAATTCAAACATCAAATTCAAATTTCAATTCAACACTCCCCCTCAAGTTAGTGCATGGATATCAATCATGCCTAACTTGCTAATTGCTTCTTCAAACACTCTTCCAGACATCGCTTTGGTCAGTACATCTGTCAACTGATCTTCAAGCTGGAATGAAGATTAGATAAGGAAGGAAAGGCTGGGATGGACATCAGCCACCAAATATAAACGGTGCCGGGATGGACATCGGCAAAAATAAATGTTCTGAAATGAACATCAGCAACATGAACCATGCTCCCCCTGAATAGGAAGCTAAAATAAAGCCAAACAATGGCAAAAATAAATCAAATACAAGCCAAATCAGACTTGAATAACACCACAAACATATATGGGAATAAAATAAAATCGGCCAAATACAAACCATAAAAGAAAATCAAAATAAAAATAATAAATCACCGAAGAAGATGTAAATACGGCCGGAAGAAACAAGATTTGGAAGTGGTTCGGTTCGGTTCGGTTCGGAAGTGGTTCGGTTCGAAGGTGGTTCGGTTCGGAACTTGTTCGGTTCAAAACTGTTTCGGTTCGGAAGTGCTTCGGTTCAAAACTGGTGGTTCGGTCCGGAAGTGGTTCGGTTTGATCGGAAACGGTACGGTTCAGTTCAAAAATGGTTCGGTTCGGAAACGATTCGGTTCGGTTCAAAACCGGTTCGATTTGGTTCAAAATGGTTCGATTCGGGAGTGGTTCGTTTGTTGTTCGGAGTGGCCTTTCTCACCACAATGAAAGCAGGTGTACGAAGGCTTGTCGTTACGGTTGCGGCCAGAAGATGGAGAAGGTCATGAGCGAGGTGGATGTGTGAGAAGGGTAGCACCATCACTGGGCTTAGGATTCCCCAGAGTATGGTGTTGTTGAGCTTCTCTTCGAACATAGGCATAAGAACTTTCAAGATCCAATTTGAGATCTTGGCGTAGAATAATGTTTTAGGGAACATGAAGGGGGTTGGAGTTTTCAAAAGCAGAGTTGGCCATTGAAGAAGAAAAGGAACAATACGAATACAGTTAAAAAATTGGTTTATAAAAAAATTATGGCGATTCGGGACTTCACAGATCTGGAAGAATAAAAGACTCAGAAAAGTCGATGAAGAGAAAACTAAAAAAAAATGATGGCAGCGGAAGGTCCATTCATGGAGGATAAAAATGCTCTGATACCATGTCAAAAAGTAGATGCACAAAAACTGGGATAATAGTTTCTTCCATTCATTCGTTCATTCATTTCTCTTTCATTTCTTTCATTCGTTCATACTTTCTCTCTTCAATTGAGGTCTTTATATACAAATACCCTAGTAACGTTTATTCTACTTTTCAATTTACAAAACGTATAACGGAAAGATTAAATTACAATTTTAATACAGAAACGTATAACGGAAAGATTAATTGAGAACAGATTTGAATTCAAACATCAAATTCAAATTTCAATTCAACAATATTTAGTATGTATCATATGATTTGTCTTCCGGACTGAGGAAGTTGTCTGGTACAGAACTATGGGTTCGGAGGAGGTTTGGGATTGTCATGGGAAAAAAAAAATTCAAAATGGGTAAAAAAAAGAAATTCGAGTGAGACAAATTGATACCGGATAAAAGAAGAAAAATATGATGTGAATTTTCTTCTTTTATCCGGTATCAATTTGTCTCACTCGAATTTCTTTTTTTTACCCATTTTGAATTTTTTTTTTCCCATGACAATCCCAAAACCTCCTCCGAACCCATAGTTCTGTACCAGACAACTTCCTCAGTCCGGAAGACAAATCATATGATACATACTAAATATTGTTGAATTGAAATTTGAATTTGATGTTTGAATTCAAATCTGTTCTCAATTAATCTTTCCGTTATACGTTTCTGTATTAAAATTGTAATTTAATCTTTCCGTTATACGTTTTGTAAATTGAAAAGTAGAATAAACGTTACTAGGGTATTTGTATATAAAGACCTCAATTGAAGAGGGAAAGTATGAACGAATGAAAGAAATGAAAGAGAAATGAACGAACGAA